>BHFT01067232.1:0-36896 GCA_004320025.1 Laticauda laticaudata | reverse complement strand
GCGCGCGCGCGCACACACACACACACACACACACACTAACACATATGTGGCAGTTCAATACATATGGAATAATACAGAAATGGGATGGCTCGAAGCTAAGACTATAAAGACCAGAAATGGAGGCAAACTGAAATGGAAAAATTTACCCATCCACAGACAGGTATATTTTTTGTTCCTCACCAAGTGACACATTATGAAGTAATATGGGACCCTGTGGAGAGAATTGGACCAAAATGCTTGCATTTAGTATAAACTACATTATCAGTGTGAATAAGGTTTCATTTTGCCTTGATTTGCTGTGGTGCAATTTCAAAATCTATTTTGAATTTTAATAGGACTCATCTCAATAAGTGTGAGCTCCTTCCTACGTAAAGCATTTGTTACTATGAAAAACTATACCACACACATTTGGGATTAGGAATCATATATTCCAGATTTGAACTATGACTACTCAATGGGATTTTTACTAAATCCCAGAAGTTTTCTGTTTATAAATTAAATGCCTACTACAGCACTGCTTATGTTCTTACCTAAGGTCAGGAATGTTTTTAGGGTATGGTCAAAAAAGTTAAATTGGCAGCCAGGAGGTATGATTCAAATCCATCTGATTTTTATATGCATCCTATCTTGACTTGGTTTTGTGTCTTTGCATGTTTTAATGAATTAAATCACACTGTATTTGACATTAGTAGCAAGCTGGTGGGGGGGTNTGAATTAAATCACACTGTATTTGACATTAGTAGCAAGCTGGTGGGGGGGTGACACTTTAAAAGATTTACTGTAAAATATATTGTGAAGCAAGGCTGTCACTGAAACAATTTTTTAATATATTAACTCATCTGAGTGAACAATGCCAAGCATTTGTGTTGTTTTGAGAACCTTTTCCAACACACTTTGATTGATTTGAGCTTGATAGCCATGAGGATGTCTAATAATCCTCCAAATTTACTTATTTCTCCAAGGTTGGGGAAGGTTGTTCTTTGGGAAAAAAAATTCTAAGCCCATTTATATTCAATATTTACCATGTGCTCAAGCTTGAGTTGAAAAAAATTGTGTGCTCATGTCTGTTAGAAGACAAGAAGAGCTGATTTTTTTATTATTATTTTTCTTGCTTGGGGTGAAATGTGTGAAATTAACAAGGAGAATAATCCAGGAAAAAAAAGGAAAGAATGACATTGATTGTCATATGGAGTTGTATGCAGCAATGTGGGAGAGATAGCTGAAAGATTTATTATCATTATAATATGATGCTATTAGCATACTAAACTGAGGGTGGGGAGTCGGAGGACTCAGATACAATCCACAGCATCTCAAGCAAGCATTAGGCAGGGTCAGTGGTGGGATTCAAATAATTTAACAACTTGTTCACCCAGGGTCAGGCTGGTTGTTTTGAGAGGTGTGGCGCAACCTGACCCTGGATGAACCAGTTGTTGAATTATCTCCCATCTCCCGCTATCAAACTAGGTCCTCTGCACTGTGATGCAATGTAGAAACAGGCAATGGAGCGACCAGCATGAGGGAAAGATGAGGAGCAGGGAGAAGAAAGAGGGAAAGCGGCTTTCTCCTTTCCTCATGCCAGCTGCTCTGTTGCCTATTTCTTCATTGCAGTGCAGCACAATGTCCAGGATCTACTTTGATAGTGCGGGTGAGTCAGTAATTAAACAGCCTGTGTGAACTGGCACCACTGGGCAAGGCCTTGCTTGAGATATTAAGCTAAATATTTCACCATGGTTCCAGGTTTCCAGGTTTTGTGATGCTAAGATTTGTATATGTGCATGTATGTGTTTGTAAGAGAGAGACTTTAAGTGTTTCTATAAATGCTGCTTACCTAAAAATGTAAATGCAAAAGTGTTTCTGTAAAAGTTGCTTACTTAAGAGATACATACTTGTCAACAGCTCTTTAAAAAGACCATGCTGAACTTGGAATTAACCTTCTCATTCAGTTGCAGTTCTTACCTCTGATTCTGCTTCAGTAGGATATTTCAGTGGGAATTTTGATTTTTCTCCTTAATTTATTCTTGTACATCATATGATCAACCCACCAGATTGGAAATTTATGGACATAAAATGCTATATCCTATGCTGTTACATAAAACAAAGAAAAATGTGACATAGACAGTGGATTCATAGATATGTTCTTATCTAGTAGCACCACATGACTCAAACTTCATTATGTCATTGCACAGACTATTCCATGAGCAGCCTCTGTCACAAGAAGAAATGAATTTAGGAGAAGGAGTTTTTCCAAAGGAAAAATCATGGTGGAACACTACATGCTTTATGAACAATAATCATCAACCTTCACCACAGAAATTACAGAATTAAAATAATATTTCAATAATAATGATAAACAGCTTACATCTAGTAACAATATCTTTAAGACTGTCAAATATCCACATCCGCTTATCCCAGGTCCTTGGGAAGGATTTGATAGGTGGATAAAAATGCCAAATCTAGTCTGAATGCCTGGGTAATTATGCAGTGAACCATAATAATATTAATGGTCCATTAGAAGATCTTCAAGAAATACCATTTGATTGTAAGCGAGAATTGGTGTGACCATAAAATAGTGAAAGTAAAAGAAAATTAAGAAAGTGCTCTGAGACTTTAAAATTCAAACAGACAAGTACCTAGTCTTAACAAATGTTGATTAAAAAAAGATTAAAAAGTCTGGATAGTGGTCATGGCAGAAACTGGAAACAACCAAATAAAAATGAAAGAACTGCAGAAGATAACAAAAAATATCAAAACAAAAGACCTGAAGATAGAAATAGAACAATTGTGGCAAAAGAAAGCAAAGATAATACCAACAGTAGTCTCAGAAAAAACTGGAATACTTTGGCATTGGCAAATTCATCATCAATCAATTACAAAAGACAGCTTTACTTGGAAAAGCTTATATTCTGCGACAATATCTCTATACCATCAAACATTAACATCTGCCTCTCCCAGGAACTTGGGAAGGACTGGATAGGCAGATAAAAATACCAAATCCAGTCTGAACATCTAGCTTGCTGTGCAACAAATCAGAATAACAACAAACATTTCAGTGAAATAAATTTTGGTTGCAGTTGTAGAGAATATACGTATGTAGCTCAAAGTTGGAATGTTGAGATTTAAGAGTTCTCTGAATCTGATTTTCCATGTGCACACATTTCATTAATAATGGAAAATAATGCTACCTTTTCTTCAGCCTAGGTGTACTATGTTATTGGTGGTACTATTTTGGGGGTAGTTTGTATCTGGTTCTTGTTATGGTCATTTAGTTTTCTTTCCTCTTGTTTTTCTGGGTATTGGTTAATAGTTGTGTAAAAATGAGGAATGTTGTAGTCTGTACTGTTTTCCTTTCTGTTTGACAGTTTGGCTCCTGGAAATTTTTTATGAATGCTCCATAGATGAGGTCTATGTCTGTCTGTTTACTGCTAATTTGAACCATACTTCTAGAAGTTCACATGCTTTTTTTTTTTACTTGACTGTTGAATGAAAATGAAAATTTCAGTAGCTTCCCAGTTGAAGTTCTGGCTGAACGTGTTATTTAACGTAATGAGGTTTCATCATGTTTTCTTACAAAATACATAGATGTTATACAAACATATTCATCTTATGTAATGATGTTTTATTTTATGAATGACCCATGGCTTTTCTTCTTTAAGTATAAAACCATGGGTTTTCTTAAGTATTGGGTGGATATTATTGATTTGTATGGTATATGCCACAATTATAAGCTTGTGTAGAATCACATCTGAATTTGCCCTCTGGAAATATTTTCACTATAATATAAAAAACAGCAAAGATGATAACTTTTCGAAAACGTCATCAATATCCTATGTAGTGCAGGGATAAAATAAACAAAAGTACACACCAGAGTATCAGAAATCTCTATGTCCTTAAATTTAATCCAGTGCAAGAACTTCACAATTCCTGACACTTAAGTGAATACTTCCTTCTTACAAATTTGTAAATCTGCTGAGAAAGAAATTATCACTGCTGCCAATGAGAGATTTTCTTGTACAGGATTTACTACATCCAGGCTATTCCTAGGTTTGTGAACTAAACTAAATTTCACTAACTAAATTTCACATTCCCAGTTCCATTACATACGTCCTATGGCTGTTATTTTCAAGGAAAAAGGAGATTGTAGCTATGCATTTCCTTTAGGTGTGATTTGCATGTGGCAAAAAATAATAATAATGATATGAGAACATCAGAAATAGAAATTGTTGGAGGTTCTCCAAAAGGTCATTGAGTTGCTTTGTTTTCTATCTTAGACAGTTTCTGAAACTAGTTTCTCATACTCTGAGTATCATTCTGTCAAAATGCCAACTTGTACCATTATTTCAACTGGTAGAAACCACAGGAAGAAGCTAGTTGTCACTGAATGTCAGACATATCAACTATACTTAAGCATACTTTACTCTATATCTATTGACAGAGAGTTCAGTTTTATCTGCTGCCATTGCTAATCAACACTTAGAATGATTTCGTTTGATGCAAATCCTACACATCTCAATCTGATATGGTTACACAAACTGGCTTTACCATGAGAAGATTATGAGGCTGTCATGAAAGGATTGGCTTTCTCATATTTCAAATGGCTTTTGATAGCATCAAAGAAGCTGTTTATATAGAACATGGACACATTAAAAATTACTTTGGATTGCATTTCTGCACTGTAAATCTGGCTAGAACTCTGCCTTTTTTCCATGGGGCATCAAAGATTGCCATGACAAGAGAAATTACAGGATCCTGTGTGGCATCATTGCCTAAAGTTGTACACAGCTACGGGAGGCAGCAGAATGGGGAAGGGGATAAATGATTAAATGTGTGTTGCAATGAAAACTCTGCCACTTTTGTTCTGGCATTGCAAAATTGCATACAAGTACACTATGGGTGGCATTTTGATATCACAACAAAAACTTTCATTATTTTGATGACTTATTGTAAATATCACTTTTTTTCATAGCTTTTCGGGGGGAGAATACTCTGAGAATGAGAAATGCTTTTAGCGGTTGCTATATTTGCAATTTGATATTTTATCAAGATATCACTGGTTTTTATCTTTCGTTTCCTATATGCTTATAGTGTACAAAGTTGACCTTTTCTAATCTAATGCTCTTATGATGTGCTTGACTTCAAATTGTTTTATCAATATTAGTTTCCATTGCTACATTGTGGATGCTAGGTGGATTTATACTTCTTGAGGTTCAGGATAAACTGACTTAAGCTGTTTGCTGCATGGACCTAGTGTTTAAAGAATACTATGGTCAAGACCACATCAGTGGATTACTCCTTTATTAACAACAAGATGAACCAACCACCTCAGTCCCTTTTATTTTTGCTTCAATAATATGGCACATTATACATCTTACATTCACAATTAAATCAGTACTCCTGCTGACATTTATCCAGGAGCAAGCTTGAATTGAACCGCATTTGTTTTTCATTACATATACATGAAATTGTCTCAGTTTGTTCATTGGAATTACTTCCCAATATTGATAAACTTGCTTTAATTTTCCAATAAATCTTACCCCAATATTTTTCTCAAGATTCTCAAGGAACGAACAGCAAAACTGGAAAATAAAACAATCATATCCTTGGTTTGGTTTCTAAGAGAAAAATATTCCTACAGTAATGGATTTTGAGCAAACTGAAATACAGTATTAGAAGGGAATTTCTTCAACTGTCTTTATTCTTTTATTTGTTTACTCAATTTTTATCTCAACAAGTGGCTTTAGGCCATGAACAATTATAAAAATCAATTAAAACCAAATACAAATACTATATGAAATCATATATATAGAACAACCAAGAAAATCCAGAAAAAAATTGTTCCAGTCCAGGTTCACTTGAGGTAAATGCTGGTAATTCTGAAGAGATTTGTGAGCAATAGAATATTTCGAAAGTAGTTTTGGAAAACTGGACAGAGTTGATGTTTTAAACAGTCTAATAAGCAGCTGTTAAAAGTTATAATGCCCTGCAGGAATCATTTTAAAGTCACTGAATAGAATGTTCATATGTCTCAAATGGTTGAATACTGAAGAAAAGAAATAAGATTTTACTTTGTTAAAACTAAAGCCCAGGAATTCCTTTTTGAAGCGGCTTCAACTAATTTAAAAGAACTTTCTAGCAACATTGTTAAATATGTCGGTTAATCTGTAATAAGAACAATGCAGAAGTTCAAATACATTTCCAAGAACGATGTCTGTGTGCTCAAAGATCTAGGTCAATCGCTGTCTAAACAGAAATCTACCACCGCTTGCATCTCTCAACTGTTTTTAATATAATAGATGATCAAGTGGTGGTAGGTCTATAGTTCCCGTTCACAAAGTTTCAGACTCTTTTGATTATTATTTCTCCATCTGAGCAACTTTAAGATGTTTGAATCAACTCCCTGCATAGCTGACTGGGAATTTTGGAGATTGAAGTCCACACATCTTAAAATGGCAAGGGTTGAGAAACACTGCTTTAAATTAACACATATTCCTTGATAAGGAAAAAGCAAACATTTTTGAACTTGTAACCAAGGAAAGTGTAATAGAATGGAGTAGATTTCTGCTAACAACAAATGGAGCTGTTCTGACAGGACTTCTATGGAAGCACATAGACTGTTTGTGTAACTTTGTAAGCCGCCTGGAGTTGCCATGTGCAAGTAGATAGCAATATAAATTTTCTAAATGAATAAATAAACAGTAATATTATACAAATATCAGGAGAATGTCTTTGTCAAAGCAACAGGAATGATGTCAGAACAGACAGAGTTATTGCTGGGTCTCCTGTACAGAATTTAACAGTACCAATAATTTCTGTGTTTATGGATATTTTATTAGATTATAAAATATTGAACTATCTTCTTCAAAATTCATAATAATCCATCTTTTTGTTTCACCAACCAACCAAGTATCTGTGGTCTCAAAACTTCTCATATGATTGTTCCCCTGCAACTGATATGTTGTGTCCCCACCATGAATAATTCTTGATAGGGCTATCTTAAATTATTAAACCACCTTTTAGCATACATAATCATATGTTGTGATCATAGTTATGAGCTGTATGAATATGTTTTCTTTTATCTGTTCTAAATTTTACAGATGATCCACTTTTGAAAGTAGAGAAAGATGTTCTCCTTTTCTCCATGCCATTCATGATTTTATTTATTTATTTGTTTGTTTGTTTGTTATAGCTGCCCACCTCACATATATTGTATGTCACATCATTAAACATCAAACATAAAAACTCATTTAAAAGCCTTCTCCACCCCCACATCAGCAGCAACTCAGTCAAATTTACCACTTGATCAACTCCATCTCCATTCAGTGTCCCCAGATCTGCTGACATTAAAACCACATTTTAGGTCATTTTGGAAAAGCAGCAAGGTGGTGGCCAACTATATCTTGGAGAAATGGTGTTCCATAGAGAGGGGGCTACCATAGAGAAGACCCTCTTCATGGTTCAGCAGAAGTACATCCCTAATCAATGGGACCTGTAACATTCCCTATCTTTCTGTCCTGGTGAGTGGGATGAATGGAATTGGGGAGAGGCAGTCCTTCAAATAAACTGGCCCCAAGCCATGTAGTGTTTTAAAGAAGGTAACTAGCACCTTGATTTATACCCGAAGCAGATTGGCAGCCAGTGCAGAGAGAGATGTACTGTAAGAGAGATGACATGTGTGCAAATCTAGGCTTCTGCAAAACTATTCGCTCTGTTGCATTCTGAACCAACTGAAGATTCTAGATACTCTTCAAGGCTCCCATTTGGATCATATTACAATAGTCCAAATGGGTGGTGACCAAGGCATGGATGACTATGAAAAGGATATGTTGGTCCAGGAATGGGCACAATTGGCACACAACTTTATGCCCTCAATTGTGTGTCTTTCTATTTTTTGTGTAGCTAGAGTCCTAAATATTTTAACCCTTTTCTTGTAAGGAAAATGCTCAAGTCTCCAATTTTGATTGCCATCTTCAGCACTTTTTTTCAATTCAATTACTGTCACTAACTGAATAATTCTAGGAATATATAGGACTTCTTCCCACAGCCAAATTCCTTTACACAATTGAATCAATTCTATGTGTCTGGGCAGACAAAAAATTAACAGAAATCAGATTTTGATTGTGAGAAACCAGTACTATGAATAAAAGAAAAAAAAATATGAAATCCCAGTGCACTAAATGCACAGAATATATGTAACCATCTGAAGGAATTTGTCAGTGTCAAAGAATCCTTAAATTATATCTATTTATAGAATGTGGATACATTCAGAACATTCTCTAATGTGCTACTTACAATTGTCGGGCACAAGCAATGACAAGCACATTATCTTGGCAAGGATTCATTCACCTGTTAGGAATTTAATTCATTGTAGGCAGCATGTATTTTCTTTAACATTCATATTGCCAAAAACATTTATAAGAAAGTAGGCTAAAATAGCTCTATGTGACTAATAGTAGCCATAAAATTGCCCTAGCTCTTTATTTGCCATTTACATATGTCTAGAAAATGATATGTCTATAAAATTCAATAACTGACAGCACAGTCTTTTTTTAAGGACAAATGTCCTGAATCTAGAGGTAGGGAAACCAATAAAAACACTTCAGAGAATGATAGTTGATTCCTCACAACATAGATTCATATAGGAGTGGCAGAACATGAGCTCCATATGGTGGTCATTCACAATTTTACTGAATTCACCCATATGAAAAACAGCTTCTCTGCAGACCTTTATCATCTCCATTTCTCTGTTTACAAGTTGGTCATTGTTTTCAGTTGGCCCAATCATTAGAAAATCATTGAAAATTTAAAATGATAGTGGTTATGACAATGAAGTATATTAATCTATACTACAAAAAGAAAACAAATGAATAAACACAGAGGTATGATATTTTCCGGGGCATTGTGAGCATTTAAAATAAAAAATTAAGCAAAGCAAATAAAAATGAAAGTGCTGGCTGCACTGAAAATTCTGTGGGCTGTAATCAAGAGGTGCGACTGTAAGCTTCCTTTTTTGTATTTTGTGGTGGCCAAGGGATGCTCCAGGCATGAACCCTCAATACAAAGGCTGTTTTCTCTCTGCGGCATGGGATTTGGCATGGCCAAGGAATTCTAATTAACTACACCCATCCCACATTTAGAAGGTGCCAGATTGGGAATAATTGTTCCTGAACCTATATTTTCTGGCTTTAAACTGGAATACAAAAGTTTTGAACTAAGTCTTGTTTACATCATATAATTGCATTGGTCATCATCCCTATTTCAGGATCTTGACAGTTTCATTTCCCAGTAAAGCTTTTGAATAATTTCTGACATTAACCTCAGGTACAATACATTAAAATAATCCAACCCAAAGATTATCTGGGTGCCAGTTAGATATATCAGTTTTTGGTGTGAAAAGGTGGTTCCAGCACTCAAGTCATCTGTGCTTTCTAAGACAGTGAACAATTCAGAAGCTGAAGCATTGATCTTTCAGGGAAAGTGAAACTCCCCAAACAAATTAAACACAATTCACTTGGGCAGATAGGATCTGGATGGAGTTTCAATTTATTTGGTTGCCATTACTTGGTTCAGGGTGGATGAATTCAACTTCACGATATGATTTGGAGGAATGTGACACAACAATCTTGCTAAAGATAAGCAGTTTTGTTCAATGCCTTGAGGGGACATATTCCTACTGATTTTCTTGGCCAGTGATTAAAATAACAGCCTCCTTTGTCCTCACAGTTACTTTTTTTGTTCTTATCTGGATGCAGAAGCCAAAGAGCCTGGGAGCTTCATAACGTTAGGCTGACAGCATCTTCTCTATTGCAAACAACCATGAAGGGGGAATTATTTTGTAGGAAAGAAAACTCAGATTCTTAAAAGTGCTTAAGCTAAAGTAAAGCCCATGTCACACCAAACCAGTACGGATGCAAGAGAGGATGTCAAAGACGGACTAAACAAAGCTTGCCCATCCTCGTTTGAAAATTGGCAATGCTAGCTCACTGCCTCCCAGTTTTGCTTCCTCTCTATCCGTCCACGGCCATCCGTGTATTGAGTTTCAATCCGCTGCACCAAAGCTTTTGAACTGCTCCCAAACACTTTTTGCGCGGAACAAGATGTATCCAAGTTTCGTCCGTTCTGCATCCGAACTATGCATCCGCCTACGCATCCGTTCTGCATCCGTAACACACATCCTCTAATCCACTAGGATCTCCCGCTGTGCATTCCGCGGGCAACTCGCATCGCTCGGACGCAGGAGGAAGCGGAACAGCGCGGAACAGATGCAGAACGGTTGCAGAACGGATGCCAACGGATAAAACGTTCGCAGAGGAGACCTATCTCGGATATATGAAGGATAGTCCACATGATGCTAGAGGATGCCTAGAGGATGCAAAGGGACACCTATACTGCCTATAAAAAGGGGAGCAACTACAACCCTAGCCATATCTCACTTTCCAGAACAGCAGCGCAAACTGTTGCAGGACCTACTGCAGCCTTCATCTGACTCTTCCTCTTCCACTGACATCCAGTCATGGATCCACTGTGGATCATTACTACAGTCCTTTTGGCAGCCGCATCCCTTCTGCAACAGTTACGAAGCCATCTACAGGCTCTTGTCGAAATTCTACTACGGGAGAAAAGGCAGGCGCCAAGAAGCGTCTGGGTCCGAAGCGATGGATCACCCCTCTCCAGTCCGGCTCTCTGCCTTTCTGTGGAGGCGAGTGGGGTGGTGGGATGCGGCTAGGCTGTCGAACTCGATGTTCCTTTCTCCCACCGCCACAGGGAGTCCTCCACGCACTCCACCATGGTTACCACGACCGTGTCCGCGGGACGTTCTCTGCCATGGCACGCTCCACAGAAACCTGCCTGTCGACACAGGGACTGACTCTCAGCCGGAAGAGTGGACATGGCTTCTCGCAGGCTGGCCGTGTACAAGAGGGTAGTGAGAGGGCTGTCTGGTGCTCCTCTAGGCGGATTCTCACCCCTCAGAAGTGGCACTGCTGGCCATGATCTAGGTCTCTCGTCTCGTCAGCTTCGACAGTGGCCTGGCAGATTTTTGAGTGCAGCGTTCCCGTACCAGGTTGGCAAACTGTGCTTCCACCAGCGAGCCGAGCACCTCTCGAAGGTGGTGTAACGCGAGTAACTTCTCCACCCTCTCTCTCCAAGCAGCCTTTTGCTCTGCTTTCTGGCCCCCGGAAGCCCTGCGGATGTGCCCCAATCTTTTCACTCCCATCCGCTTCCACTCTGCTGGTGCTTCCATTCTGATCCACTTACCATCTTGCCCTGTATCCTCCTGCGTCCGTGTTATCCGCTCCGTTAGCAAATTTTCCCCTTTTAGAGCACAGAGAACATTTTGCTCGTCCGCTGTGTCCTTTTTGCATCCATTGGGCGGTGTGACATGGGCTTAAGCATCTTGTTCATTAAGCACTGCTAGATTATTTCATACCGGGTAACAAGCACGTAAAACCTTATGATGTACTGTATAAAATGCCAGGCTTAGAGCATTGTAAAGACCTTCTGAAATTTAGCTACAGTGTGAGAATTCAGTCACTTTATTTTTAATAGAAATAAGAGTTAGTGAGTGATATTTAGAAGTGCCAAGTGACCAACACCTTTCTCTGGCAATTTGCATTCCTGGCAGCTTCTCAGGATCCTACATAAAAGCAAACAGATTTGGACAGCAGTAGCTTGCAGGAAATGCTTTGTCGTAACAATTTTTCTGCTCCATTTTGAATATGTAATTACTGGAGAATTATCTTTCCTTAAAATTTCTTCAGTTTTGTTCTTCTATGAATTTAGGTGATTGATTTTTGGTTCTGAGGTTAGACCTCACATTTAGCAGGCATATGCAGATCTTTGGAAAAGCAAGGGAGGTTGTTTGTTGTTCGCCTGTTTGTTTGTTTGCCTTTGGTTCAGATTTCCAAACCACAGCTACTCACATTTCTATAAAGTTCCTGATATTGATTTAGATACCTGCTTGCCTGTTCGGAATGTATCTTACAGTTTGAAAATGAATAATAAATTATTATTGCCATAATTTCAGTGCCTACCAATTCTTTTGTAAGTACACAAATTGACAATGATGGTATTCTGCTTGAATAGAAAGCAGGCTTCAAAGAATGAGTGATGACATTTATTTTAGTTATTGTAATATTTACATCCAGGTTTCAGATTGATGATTTCAGGCAGGGGTGTCAAACTCGTAGTGTCACGGAGGCATCATGTGATGTATTACAACTTTTTCCCTTTCATTAAACTGGGCATGGGTGTGGCCAATATGTGATGCATTTGACCCATTGGCTGCAAGTTTGACAGCCCTGATTTACAGCAAACTGATTGGAGCTTCAGATTCAGTAATTCCCAGGTTGTCTGTTGTGCAATAAGGATTTTAAACTAAGTCACCATTCTAGATATCTCCATTTTTTTCTTGCTTAGAGTAGAAAGACTTCATAATTCTCTGATATCTCCTTCTTCTTACTATTCTTTTCCTGGTAACACAATCCAGGGAGATAAAATAAAGAGTTTGGGTGCACTGTGTTTTCCTGTGATTTTTTTTTAAATAAGAAGGATCTTGTGATTTCTTTCCAAAATAAATCTCTTTTGAAGGCATGGTTCACCTCAATTTTAAGGAAGCACTCCACCTTGTTTCAGCATAATGTCTTTTGGGGCAGAGGACCCCTTCTTAGCAGGTTGCTGTTGAAAAATATATAAAACCAACATGTAATGTAGTAGTTAGAACTTAAATTAGCTGACAAGTGGACCCATGAAGTTTTGCTCTATCTTAGAATCAAATCCCCTGCCTAAATAGTGTTCTAATGCAAGGTTTACTTTACTGTGATTTCAAGAGCTTTTCAACAAGCAGAGGAAAAGGGGAAAATATTGAATATATTAGGAAGTTTCTTGGCTTAGCTCATATTCCAAACATTAAAAAAAATAAATCCAGTTCATTTCCCATTGCTAAGGGAAGAGCTGATTGCAACTTTAAATGATTTTTATTGGCACAAGGAAGAGTTGTTCAGTCAGGCTTCCGCCAAATAGTGTTCAAGTTGACTTAAGTCAAGCTGAAGCAGAATATGTCTTCACTCTCTTTTTAATGTTCCATTCCTTTTTATTATCAAATGACATATTCATACTCAGCAACAGGAGAAGTTTTCTCTTCCTACTGATGAGGTGAAACTTTGGTGAAAAGGGTGGGGAGGTAAAGCACAGCTGCTAATTCTTTGGTTTTAAATTCCAATTTTGACAACTTATCATTTTACATCCCAGGTAGCTGCCTCATGCCATGCAATGACTCGGGGAACATCTGGTTCTTTACAATTCATGTTGCATAATTCTGTATAAGACATTCTCTCTTTTCTGTTGATTTTTTTAAAAAAAACTTAATTTGCTTACATGTAGAAATTGGGCAAGGATGCTTAGGTGGCTTCTAAAAAGTGTTCAAATGGTCCCTTCTTATGGATAACAGTAAGTTATTTTCAATTGATCAGGCTATATTTATAGATGATGGGAGGCCATTCTTTGTAAGCATAATGACTAAGGTTGGGTTGACATCTATTTATAGTCTCTACAATATTACATGACTTCACTCTGTTAACAACCAAAAAAGATTAAATAAACTTTCTTATACTGTTATAAGTTTATAAATCAATCAAATAAAAATAAATAAATCCCAGTTGTCTCTCAAACAAAGGGAAGCTAAAAATTGTTGCTGTATATAAAAAAAAATAGGAAGCATATATTTAAAAATAAAACATGTCTCAGTATGTCCTTCTTTAGTTTTTTTAAAGGCGTCACACAGAAATGCATCTTATCTGCTATATCAAACGCTCTCATAAAATTTAATATATGAATATCTGTTCTCAAAAACATTTTAGCTTCCAAAATGCTTTTATATACTCATGAGAATTTTTGAAATAATTGTGAAAGTGTTGAGCTATCTTCATCTTTACCAGAACCAACTATAGATCTCTTGGAAAAAGTTCCCCATGAGTCATTTTTTCTTGAACTTTATTCTTTTCTGATGAGTTGGAATCCAGTTCCCACAATTCCTAATGTGAATCCCTAACACTTCTGGGAGGGCCAGGGTTGAGTCAGACAATTGTACAAGACTGTATATCAAGCTATAGAGTGAACATCATTTCCATGCCCCATTCTATGAACAGGACACCAGTTCATCAATTTCTCTGTGAGGGCCTCTGTTTCAAGAAGGGATCCATTTTTTTTCAGCTTAAAAATCCCACAATTTATAAAGCCAATGTACAGAATGACGTGCAATAAAATATCAATAAAATAAAATCAGAAAATAAAAACATAAGTTAAATATTCAATCCCTGCACTTTTAAAGGAAAGGGAGAAAGGAATAAAAAGAAAAGAAAGAGAAGAGAGAACTGAAAGGTTTCTCCAAGTACTTATACTCAGTTTACTTGGTGTTGGGTGAAATATTACAAGGGACAGAATTCCAAAATTTGAATGCCATCATAAATGGCCTTCTGTGATAACCAACCATCCCATATAAGAATAGTGTCATGATAAAAAAAAAATTGCATCTAACCAAATTATTTGGATGCAACTAGAAAATGTATAAATGCAAGGAATAAACACTTTGTATTATCATTCTTTTTTTAAAAAAAACTGGAGGTTACACACAGCTGTTAAGATTAGCAGATTTTAATAGTCATGTCTTCTGTGGATTTACCCACTCTTATATAAAACTATTTAACTGATGACCATCTCCATGTCTTGGCAGCACAGAAATGCTCAGACACCTGCTGTTGATAAGGAGTTTTCAAAAACAGAAAGAATTGTATGAACCAACCTTTAAACAAAAAATAAAACAGAACCATGATTTGTTAAGGTATTCAAATGAGGACTGGGGTAGGAGACAATTATCTCATAGGATTTTGTTTCTTATCTAAGCTGGCGATTGCAATCTGATGAACATAGTGAAGCAGCAGATGTAACACTGTCTATTCAAATCTGATTCCGGCATTCTGCCAGAAAATACACTTCAGAAATACTTGAAGTTTTTTCAACAATAGTGTATTTCTTTCTTTTTACCTTGGTGAAAGTACATCCTTTAAATATGATTTGAACTTTTGCATCTTTGTATTTTCCCTTATATTTGGTAATCTTTTAATGCATGTCTGATTCATGAATATATTTCAGATTATCCTTTCAATAAAACAAAACAAAACATGCATTCTGTTAATGCAATGAAAGAGTTCTATTTAGCTCAACATTAATTTGGTGTAGTGGTTAGGATACCAGACTAGAAACAAGGAATCTGGGAGTTCTAGTCCTGTCTTACCCATCAAAATCAGCTGAATGACCTTGGGCCAGTCACTATCAGCTGCCACCTTATGTTTGCTTGTGCTTTGCTATTATGTGGTAAGAGACTGCCATGAAGTGTGGGGAAGGGAGAATGAAGGGGGTATACTTCAGGAAATGAAAGTCAGTGCTGTTATTTCATTGAGACACTGTCTCAAGATCACCCAACTGAAAGAAGGATGGGGAAATATACCAACTTGTGCTTGGACTAACTGTTAGGAAAACATCTTGCCTGATTAGTTCCATGGGGGTGGAGGGGTGGGGGGGAGCAATGAGAGATGTTAATGGAGGGAAAAGAAAAACTTAGGGATCTTGGTGCACAATTCTCAGTTCTGGCTTTGCAATATTATAATACACTTGATCACTAGTAAACAATAACTTTCTTAACAAATGAAACCAAGGATCATTTCTATTTAGGGATTTAAGTTGTGGCAGGTCCAACAGTTACTCTGTCTCTGCCCAACCCACCTTCCAGGGTTGTTGTAAGGAAAATAGGAAGTGGAAGGAGTTTTATACAGTATATGTTTGGCAACTTGAGTTATTTATAAAAAAAATTATAATAAAGTCAGGATAAAAATAAATGAAGTTGCCATATTTGAAAAATACTACTCAAGCAACTAGCCAGAGGATCCTGTTCCCAAATCAATTTTCTAATGAAGCCTTCAGTAGTCAATTGACTATTGATTTCCACAGAGTCTAAGAATCAGCTCCCTGTGCCCCTTTCTCTTATCTTTCTTTCTTCATAAACTTTTTGTCTGATTATAGGAAGGGAATCAAGATGTCTCTCTTTTTTTTTTTCTCACCAGCATCTAGCTTTCTTGGGTGCTTTTAGCTTTTGAAGAGAATATTGGGGCAACCAGATGGGTATTATCTTAGGAACATCTATGTGAAAAGCAGATTCCCAGGAATCTGCCAGGAAGCCCTTTTTAAAACTAAGTTCATAACACATAATGATGGAACACGCTTGTCAAAAAATGCTTTAATTCTCTATTCCAGCAGAATATAGTTGCCTAGAAACAGCTAAATAAATACTACTTCTATTAAAAAGAATGTTTAGCCTTATCTATATGCAAAGACTTCCCCCCCTCCCCAAAGTTAGAAGAATAGAGTATTACCAGTAAACAAAAAGTTGGTCATCTTGAAACCATGTCAAATGAAAGCCTATTTACAGAAACAGTGAAATCAGATACTGTGCGAGCACTCTGAGGTTTGCAACATTTGACAAATTGTAATTTTGTTCTTCACAAACTCCTGAACACTTCCTGCTAAGTGACAACAAACCTCAGCAAGTTTCCACAAACCTTCTGCAGCTTCTTCATTTTAGTATAAAGAACAGATGCCATTTTGGTGCTGTTCTGTATTTCTCTGTTCTCCATACTCAGGGAAAGGAGTTTGCATTATTTGATTGGGGAGGAGGGATATTATTAAACTGTTTCAGAACATTTTATTTTCTTCTTTTCTTTTCTTTGCAATAAGTTATGGGATGTCAACAAATGACAGTCATAAAAAACTCATGTACATCAATCTTAAAAAGGAAGAGAATTCACAGGCAGAATTTAGAATTTGATGTTCAAATGTTCAAAAGTACTAAGTTTAGACAGATATGAAAAGGCCAAGCCAACATCCAGGAAGGTCCCTCTTTGCACAATTTTTGTATTTTTTTTTATTCTTCAGCACCTATAGTTATATTAAATTGGGAGGGATAAGGAAAAAGCAGTCAAAAACTGAGAGGCATAAGTAAAATGGAGATTTTATTAGAACAAGATTGTTTTACATTGAAGAAGGATTATACAAATGTGCATTGGTCTTTTTCATAGAAAATTTTATGCAAGAATATATAAATATTTTGAATTCAAAAATGGATAAAAATAAGTGACATTGCAATAACAACCAAAGAACATATAATGGGGAACTTCAGGGAGTGCAATGGCCAAGATCTCTCCTCTGAAACTGTGGTCTTCAGTGGTTTGTTAATTCATCAAACATGTTTAGATCTTAACAAATATTTCCAGACTCATTCTGAATGAATAAGCAACGAAGGTTATTCCTTCTAACTTAGTTTGGGAAAAAGTTTTCACTGAAGATAATGGCAGGATTTTTTTCCCCAAGCATAGAGTTGATCTGGGGTTTTAGGGGGAACATTAGAGGTGGTATTCAACAGGTTCTGACCAGTTCTAAAGAACCAGTAGCGGACATTTTGAGTAGTTTGGAGAATTGATGGTAACCTTCCCCCAGGAGTGGGGAGGGAATGGAGATTTTACAGTATTCTTCATCTGGAGTGGTAGGAATGGAGATTTTGCAGTATCGTTCCCCTGCCATGCCCACCAAGCCATGCCTACCAAGCAATACCATGCCCACCAAGCCACACCCACAGAACTGGTAGTAAACAAATTTGAATCCCACCACTGGGGAACATACAGAGAAGAAAGAATTTCCCAGTTCCCAACAAATATGGAACAGGCTCTGGAAAGTCAAATGGAATAGAAAAGGTTTCAATCGGGGTGGGATTCAACCGGTGTTACTACCAGTTCGGTGACTACATTTTGCACATGCATGAGCACTTCATGCCCACACACACCAGACTTGCGCTGCACACAAATGTAAAAAACACTAAGCTGTGCCACCCAGACAGCTGAAAAGCGCTGCACACAGGTGCGCAGCATTTAAAAATTCTCTTTTTTCCTGCTTTTTCAAACTCAGCTGTGCCAAACAAAGCAGTTGAGGTTGAAAAAGCAGGAAATAAAGGACAGGTAAGAGCCCAGATGGGTGGGTGGGCCAAGCAGCAGCAAATGCAGAACTGTTTCAGTATCTGCTGCTCTTCAGAGTGACCGGTTTTATAGAGCCAGGCAGAACTGGTACCATCCACCCCTGGTTTACATGAAAAATTAGAAAGCACAACTCTAATTCAAAATTCCTTTGAAATTGATTTTTTGTTAAAATTTGTTAAGACTTGCAAGACACCTGCAAATAAAGCAAATAAAGGTTAAGCTTTGCAGAATAAGAAAAAGCGCCAAACAGCATGGTAGCCACTAATCCAGGTTCCATTTCAAACTTGGCCATAAATTAAGGTTATTTTGGTTTAGCCAAGCAACAGCATCACTGTCACTGTCATGCAAACTAACCCATTTATCTAAGAATAGGGAAGGGGAAAACTCATCTCTAATGCCTGACAAGTTTCAATATTATAATAAATTTCAAGGTAAAGGCCCTGTCCACTGGCCGATGGATGCAAAATGTTTGTAAAAAGGACACAGCGAACGAGCAAAATGTTCCATCCATTGTTATCTGCACTCAAAAGTGCCCCGAATTTGCATAACCAGAGCTGTCTTGCCACTCCACTGCTCCCAGCTGGGGAGTCGCACCAGTGTCTCAGGAGGTTGCGCTGCTTCTTCCCTTCATGTGAAGCTCTGTTGGGGCCTTGCTCTGTCGGGGCCCTGGATCTGGGAAGCCCATGATGAGGTTGCGTTCCAGCCCCTCCTTGAGATCACTAGCGTTGTATACCTGGGCATCTGAAGCTGACCCATTGCCTGAAGCATCGATGTACTTGAACTTGTAGTCAGCATCGACCATGAGATCGCGACCCATGCGAAGAGGATGATGCTGAAGAAGCCCTTGTAGTTGAAATAAGTGGACCCCGATTTTGGCTGGAGGCTTTGCAGGCCACTGCATCTATGGCGTCCAATTGTTGGGGGAAGTTCCACTTCTTGATACCACTGCTCTGCAACTTTTCTTCCAGCCTTCTTCAGTGGGAGGGCACTGGAGGGGAGCTCCTCCAGATGTTCTTCGATGATGGCCTGCACCACTTGTTTGACCACAATGCTGATGGTGTTGTGTTGGCACCCTCAGCCATACTGCATTGTCCCTGTAGGTGGTCCCAGGAAGGCCAGGTGGCGCAGAGTCAGTGCACCTTCAGTCCAGCGGTCCAGGCTGGGCTGGAAGTTTGGTGTTTTGCCTTGTCAACCTGGGTCTCAGCTGCTCCACAACTTCGTCAAACCATGGCTGGAGGCATCCTCATGAAGTTTCTGGAATTCACGAGGGTCTTCATTCCCAAGCTCCACCATCAGCTTGTTGTACAGTCCATACTCTTGCTGTTTTCTCCCGATCCATACTTCGGACCCAGACACTTCTTGGGCACCTCCTTTTCTTCCCGTCTAGAACAGTTGAAAAGAGCCTGTAGATGGCTTCGCACTGTTGCAGAATGATGGCCTACCAAAGACTGTGTTATTGATCCATGGTGGACATCAATGGATGCTGTGGAAGAGCAAGAGCCAGATGAAGGCTGCAGAGGTCTGCACAGCAGGGCTGCTGGACTGAAAGTGAGATCCAGGTGAGTTCCTCCCCCTTTTTATAGGCAATATAGGTTTTCCACTAGGTGTCCTTTGCATCCTCTAGGCATCCTGCAGACATCCTAAATATCCGAGATAGGTCCCTCTGCGAAAGTTTTTTCTGTTTTAAATGCTTTCTTGCGAGCTGCCCGCTTCATCCTTTCTACAATCCATGCTACTAACGCTGCGCGTCCGTTCCGTGTCCGTTTCGCTTCCTCCCTGTGTCCGTTTTCCACTGGAGCGGATTTGAGTTGTGCGGATGCGCAGCGGATGCCTAGCGGACATAGCAGACATGTTAATGGATGACGATGGATGTCGAACGGATTGTTCCCCGATGCGTTGCGGATGCAGAACGGACATGTTGGATACATTTTCCACTCAAAAAGTTTTGAGCAGCTCAAAACTTTTTGAGCGGGATGGAACCTCAGTCGACAGATGCTGGACGGTAGAGAGGGTATGAAAAACGGAGGCAGTGAGTACAGGAATGGATGAATTGCGTTAACCAATGGATGGCAAGTGTTTCTCTCCATTTTACATCCTCTTTGCATCCGTTGGTGCAGCTGTGACATGGGCTTAAATAAAGTTAGATAGACTTGACTCAGCAGAAGGAACTTTCTATGTTCTTCCTGGGATATCTCCATTGGCTTTTAAATAGTGAAGTTGGGATGTGGAACAGAAGGTCCATATTCAACTTCATGATACTATTTCTGATACTTGCTTGACAATTGCATAGCTAGTTATTCAATAATATAATATAACATAAATATAACAATAAATAGTTTTCACTAGAAATAAAAAATCTATATTTTTTTAATTAGTGTGAGTTTTTGTACAGATAAAATATCCTTATTTTGCCAAAGCATTCACCTTAACAGTTAAAGTTATTATTTTGGCTTATTATTTCCAAGGGTTGTCATCATTTTTCTTCTTCTCCATTTTGAATTGTATCATAATGATAACTTCCAGCCCTGTGCCAAGCAGACAACTGAAACTAAGAAAATGTATAAGTTGCTTCTAAAATACTTTAAATTATATGAGATATTATCCAAAATAATTCACCAGGAAATTATTGTCAAAACTATATCTGGGGAACACTAGCTGAAACAGCTGCTCAAAACAAATTGAAATCACAAAATTTAAAGCCTGCTGGAGTTCAAAATAAAGGATGTGCCATGTTACTTTAGTTCACTGAAAAATATTTTATTAATTAATAAGGCATGAACAAACGTTTCGCATGAAAAATTAAAATATCAGAATAAAGTAGCCATGGTGGCACAAAACTCTGTCCAGAGCCTGGAGTTTGATCCTGATGGGGCTCAAATTTGTCTCAGTCTTTCCATTCTTCCAAGATTGGTTAAATGAGGACTCAGATTATTATTAAGGCCTGGTCCCACTGACTTACGGATGCAAAGAGGAATATAAAACATTAAAAAAAAGCTTGCCATCTGTTGGAAAACGCTATGCATCCATTGTGTACTCATTGCATATGTGTTTCATACGTTCTATCCGTCGAGCATCCGTCCACTGCATTTCATCCATGCAAGAAGTTTTGAGCTGCACAAAACTTTTGTGAACGGATGAATTTTCCATCCATAGTACGATGTAAATCCGCAATCATATGAGCAACAAACGTTCTATGTCCATTTATCATCCATTAAACGTCTGCTGTATCCTCTCTAGCATCCTCTGGGCATTCTCGCAACTCACATCCGCTGCAGCTGTAAAATGGAAAGAGGAGGAAACAAAAGGTACACGGAACGCTACAGTAGCAGTTAGCTAGCATCGGAAAATAGAAAGGATGCGCAGTTGAACACGGTTGCATCCTATATACATCCATATGTCGATCGCCCTTTCTTTCCTTTTTGGGCCGTTACTGTGATGCATCCACTTCATCCGCTATGCGTCGACTTTCCAATTATCCCCCGGAACCCCTTTGGAGGGTGTCATCACTTCCATCGCTAGCTCCTATGAACATCCCCGCTACATACTACCCACGTCCGTTCGTTTCCGTTCTTTTCCATTCTGTTTATGCAAATTTTTGCCACTTTTTGGAGCGGATGACAATGGATGGAGCCACCCCTGAAATTTTGCTCGTCCGCTGTGTCTTTTATGCATATGTTTTGCTTCCGTTGGCCAGTGGGACCAGGCCTTATACCCTTATATTGTAAACTGCCCAAAGAATACTTTGAGATGGTGTAGAAGCCTTAAATGCTAGGCAAGGTTAGGCTAGGCAAGGCTAGGCTAGACTCAATTGTAGCAATTGAGCGCTGTGGTAAAATCTGGTTTATCTGAAAGAATAAAAATCAGAACTAAGCTTGCCTGGATCCTTATTTCAATTCAATTTACTGAATAATCATAGTGGGCATGGTCGAGAGAAGTGCAGCCTGATGCTTTCGTTCCATCTTTTTTGCTCCTTGTTTTTTAATATATATTTGGAAAAGTCCATAGAATCTATCTTGCTCAGTACCAGAATCCTAATGAAAGCACCCTTGACAAAAAGTTGTTAAGTGTCTGCTTGAATGGATCAAGCAGTTCAGATTCCATTATCGGTCTTCTTTAGAGGAAATGCAGTAGATCCTATGACTCTAGAAGATTCCTCCCTAAAAAAATTATAAAGCTGCATCCTTATGATTGTGGATAAGCTTTTTTGGGTGGGGGGAAATTCTTTCTAAAACCTATGGATCAAACCAAATTTATACATATATACTGAAACAAGCTTTAAATTTATTTATTTGATTGATTGATTTGTGTTTTTCATTCAGGAAAATGAAAATAAAGCTTTAAATTTGTTTATTTGATTAATTGATTTGTGTTTTTCATTCAGGAGCTCAAAGCATGAAATAGAGATGATAACTGGCCAAAAATCACCTAGTGAGCTTCTACGACAGAGCATAGATTTGAATCTGAGAATCCACATTTTTCTATATAGTTTTGTAAAATAAGTAATTGCTTGATCTGAAACAATTTGCTTATTAGTTACTGAGAAAATATATCCATCAATTGCATTGTTATTAAAGAAAAAAGTTATCTAGATCAAGAATGTGATCCAGAAAAGTATATTTTAAATTTGCTAGAACAAATATTACAGTTTTCACTTGAGTTTTCATACTTCATATCTTTTGAAGGCTATGAAGAACACAGACAAACTTTCTGATTCCTTCTCACTTAAACAGCATCAAAATATTTGACTCAACTTTATTATTAATGTTCATTGCTATACAATCTTCTTTTTAGCATGATGGCCAGTTTTTTTTTTAAAAAAATAATGTTTCCTCGTGTTGTTTCCTTTCATCCCTTTTGTCATCCCAAGCCCATAACTAAGGTAGCTTAAAGTTGTCCTCAATTGTTCCTGTTTTAAAATAATGTTTTCTCTCATCTACCACAATTTAACATACTTCAACAACAGTGTGTTGCTAACATTGACAAGGATGTAGTTTGCTTTCAGATATTTGCTAATCAAAATTTTAAACCAATTGATTACTGAAATAGATATTTTCACTTTTATTTTGAATGTTTAAAGAGACAGTTATCAATCTTATAATACAGATAAAGTATTATAAGTAAAATATGATAGATAGTATTTTATCATGACATATTTATGGAGTCTTATAGCAAAATGCCCTTGTATTATATGTGATAATTTTTATTTGTTAAAATTATTAGTTTTATTCGTTAATGTGTAATTTAGGACCTCAAAGAAAACTTATTGTTTTCTCACATGACCAATGAGAGTAGATTATAGAAAAAAATAAAGCCAGCAAATTCATTCATAGGTCTTCTGAAGCTCAACTCTACTATATTCCAAAGAATCTTTCCACTTAAACATTAATTTCCTTCACACAGAAGACCCATAACCTGTTGTCTAAAAATTGTCTTAGAGTAACCTCAACATATGTTAATATTGCTACAATTTTCCAAAATTTTGGTCATCAATTTGGTAAGGTACTCCTCTGGAATAATCCAGATGAGATTCGGCCATTTCTAAAAATCTGAAATGGAAACTCAAATTCAACCAATCCACCTGTTACAATATGTCTGGTCAGCTGACTAACTCTTTTTTTTAAATTTCCACCCAAATAGTTTCCAAATTTCAGAATGCTTTCACTGTCATTCAATGCCTTTTTGATATTTTATATTTGGAAATATATTATTTTTAAAGAGAAAGTTAAATTCTAATCAATGTAACATTTAATATCTGTTGCAGACTGAGAAAGTGCAAAAAGCATAAAGTGTGGAAAAATGACACTGATTTTTTTTTATAATTCATCACTATTAGGTCATGATCATTAGGTCATTAGGTCCTTGAAACATTCAGTAATAGGTCACAATAGGTTAATATATTAACTATAGTGTTCACACATGTTTTTAAAAGTCAGTGATTTCTGGTTAATTGATGTCTACTTAACTCCTAGCTTTCAAGTAACAAAAGAAAGGTACATTTGGAGAAGTAATTATTAGCTCTGCAATGTGTACATGATACCATGAATAAAATTCAGAAAACATTGACAGCAAAAACAATCACTTTTTCTAAATGGTTTTTTTCTGGGAAAATAGAGTAGCAAATACAACCAGTAAAGCTGAGAAAAGAGTAAAGTTTGAGGAAAACTGGCAAGTATTTGACAGAAGCAGTGAGGAAATGAACTTGGGTGCTGGGCTTCTAGTTGCAAAAATCCAAAAAAGAGAAAAGTCAGAAGTGGAGGACCTGAGGTCCATAGAAATAGAGAAGCCTTTTGAATGAGAAGTGAAACATCTTCAAGTAAAACAAAGGAAGTCCATTTGCCTTTTGAAAAAGCATCTTTGCAGCCTAGAAATGCTGAGGTAAATACAGTAGAAAGAAAGATAATCTAAAGCAATGGGAGGCTTCTTGTTAGCATCAAGCTTTCAAGATTGACTCTGCAAGCTGTTGGATAGCTTGGTATTATAGAAGACCTTTACCAAGGCAGCAGGTATGTCACAAAGACCAAATAGTTAATCAACAAAGCTAAAAAGTTGTAGAGCTGTAAATAGATGCATAGACAGACACATGCTTGGGAGGAGAAAGGAAAAGCATAGAGGTTTTGTGGGCAGGCCTGGCTACAAAATAGGAGAATGGAAACAAAGAGATGGTTACACAAGCAAAGGATGGTCTAAGAAGATTCTGAGAATATGAGACAGCCTTTCAAAGCAAGAAACTTCCGGTTTGCAAGGCTTCAGTGACGGCAGGAATCCGCGATCATGCGCGGTTCCTGCTGCGCTCGCCGCTGGAGTGCCCCCGGTCCAGCTGGATTTGGGGGCTACAGTTACTCCATAGAGGTAATTGAAGATAGGGGAGACTCAGCAGGGGTCCGCATCCCCCCTCCTCAGCTGGCTTAACTCCCTTTTCCAAAAGTGGTGGAGCGGCGGTCAGCAATGGCCACCAAAAGAAGCTTTCATGCCGGATTAAGAATGTGCAGGAGCAGCTGAAAGAATAGCGAAGTTTTTGGCTAACCGGGATGACAAGTAATCATTTGAAATACCTGGAAATTTAAGTTTTTATTAAAGATAACATTGTTCCCGACAAAGACGGAAAAAGCGCCGAATGAAAGTAAAAAAGGGAAACGTTTGTTTTTTCTCACTCTCCTTCCTTACGGTATAGCAAAATGAATGAGAAATTGGACACCATTTTGGCATAGCAGCGTAATTAAATTGAAAATTGAAGCTAAGGGACAATAAGATTGTCTGCAGTATGACAAGAAAAAAACACACTTTTTTTGTTATAAGTGGAGGGAGAGGAAAAACATTAATATTAAGATTTTCTTGGAGGAGGCTGCTTGGAATTTATAAGATTAGAGCCAAAAAACTGTACAAAAACTTCTAAAGATATAGTCTTCAACTGGAGTTTTATAACTGAACTATAACACCCCAGAAGAGAAATATAAAAAGAAGAAAGTGCTAAATGAAACAGACTGTGTGTATTGGATTGCTTGTGACTTGGGACTTATTGGAAATTATTATTTGGAAAGACTAAAAATATTTGGGTTAATCTAAAAAAACTTTTCTACAATGACACTACTTGTATGAACTGAAATTTAATTTAAAAAGCTAACAGAAGAGGATCAAGAGGGAAGGGCCTCTTCTGATCTTGTTTTCCATTTTTTAGAAGTGGCGATTTAACCTAACCAGAAACTACAAGAACAAGAAGACTGGAGGAAGTGAAAGAGAGCCATCCTTTAATGAACAAACAAGTTTACTGGAGAAGAAGAGGGAAAGAGAGAAAGAGAGATGGAAGAATTTAAGATTTAAAAAACAACCAAAAAAGGGAAAAATAATGGTGAAAATATACAATGTCAAAAAAGCAACAGAAAGAGGAATACAAAAGAAGGTGGAGATTAAGAGACAAGTGGGTAAAAAGGCAGGATTTGAGAAGAAAGGAAGGAAAACGAAAGAGAAGTTACAAAGCTTTAAAACAAGATGAAAGAAACAAGATCTATTCAGAGATAGTGAGTACAAATATGTTTACAAAAGAATTCTGCAAAGTACATATAGAATTGTATTGTCATATTTATATATTTGAAATAATGTAGAAAACTGGCATTTAATAATACAGCTTAATTTCTATGGATTATTGTTTTAATTATTTGATAAACTTATTGTTTTTTCTATTTTATAATAAGTAAGTAGCTTCAGAATTAATAATAGAATCAGAATTGAAAAGTATATATTATCTAAGTGTTAAACAGGGGAAAGATTTAAAGGCACTATATTCATCTGTGATTACAGGAGAAACTGTGTTAATGAGAAAAGATAAATTAGAAACTGAAATAGACAGCAGTAAAAAGATATACTAAAGAGACAAGGGGGTAAAAAGAGGAATTGCAGAAGAAAGAAAGGAAAAAGGGAAGAGAAATTACAAAGGTTTAAAACCAAGATGTCAAGAAAACAAGACTTATTCAGAAATAGTGAGTAAAAATATGATTAAAAAAAAAGAGACACAAAAGTACATAAGATTATATTGTTGATATTTATATCTGAAATAATGTTAGAAAACTGATTTAATAATAGAGTTTATTTGCTATGGATTATTGTTTTAATTATACTATAAACTATTCTTTTTTATTTTTATAATGATAGTAAGTAGCTTTAGAATGTAATAAGCAGAATCAGAATGAAAAGTTATATTATTTTAAGTGTTAAATTTGCGGGAAAGATTCAAAGGCATCATATTTCAATCAGTGATTACAGGAGAAATTTTGTGTTAATGAGAAAAGATAATAGAAAATTGAAATAGAACAGACAAAGAAATATGCATAATGATTTAAATTGAGATGAAATAAATAAAATAGAATTAGAGAGTGAAGAAATTATATAGAAAATGTAGAATTGGTAATGAGATACGAAAATGGGATAGAAAAGTGAGCATGAATTTTGATTTATGTCTGTATTAAAAAAGATGTAACCCGAGGATTAAGCCGCTTTTCCAAAAAGAAGTTTTATGTTTTGATGTTTTGTGTTTTGTTTGTGTATGTTTGTTTATTGAAAATTAATTAAAAAAAAATTAAAAAAGCAAAATAGAAAGAGAAGCTACTTGTCAGTAAAGGGAAAACTTTGCCCAGCTGGGAGTCGTCTCTCTGCAGGAACAAAGAGAGAGGCTGGCGAGAGACTATAAAGAAATCAGGGAAGCTAACAAAAAAAAAAAGTAGCTAGCAATGGGGAAGCCTCTGGGAAATCTCCCATTGTCTTACTTTGCTGTTTCAAAAACTGATTGTCAGCACTCTTTTAAGTTAACTGGACAGGAGCGGGGCGAGCTTTCCTGTTTGGTATTTCCTTAAGAGAGTTACCTCCTCAAACTGAGAACATTTTTTATGTTAAAGTAAGACCTAAACAAAGTGGGCCTTGCAATATATATATATTTGGGAACTCAAATACAGATTTTTTAAAAAAGAATAACTATGTTAATATAGTGCTAATTCATAGGCATTCTGAGTGGCTTCCAAAAGTCCACAGTGAAACTGCTACGGAAGTAACAATTGTGGTTTTGAAAGCATTAGAAAATCCAATTAGAAACCTACCTTCTAGCATTGTCTTCCAAGTATCGGCATATCTGGAAGTAAACCTTACTTAGCACATGTCAACATAGTATGATAGACTTGCGGGGCGGCAGGTTGTACAAGAAGGTCACATAGTGTAATCAGATCGGGACTGGGTTAGGGACTTCTGTCCTCACTGTGAGTTGTGTTGGGGGGTGTACTCTGACAACAAAGGTAATAAAGTAATAACAACAAAATGATTTAATTTCCAAGTCAAAATGCTTAGAAGTTCAAGACAGGCTAGTAAAAGAATTTAGAACTGAATTTAGCCATGTGTCTGAAAATGTAAAAAACTAATATAATTGGATGCTATGTCAAATATAAAATCAATATTACCAAAAAAAAAAAAAACCTTGCAAATGAACAACATTTACAAATCTTTTCCCAGTCAGATCTACCAAACTCACCAGAATAGGGAGGCAGGGAATGTTGCAGTGCCTCTGGACATACCTAAGGAAATAAATCTGGCAGGACCCAGAATCAGTGGATTTTCTGTGGTAGCTCCCTCCCTTTGGAACATTATTTCTGTGGAGATGAGACTGGACTTCACTTTGACACTCTGTTGCCAGTCCATGCCAACTTGCCAACGGGCCTACTCCGGAACCCAGAGTTGTTTGATTGATTGTGGTTGCCAGAGGGGTAGGATAATTACAGTTTTTTATTGTTTGTATATTTGATTTGATTTTTGTAAGCTGTCCAGAGTCACTGAGAGTGAATGGGCGGCCATACAAATTTTCTTAATTAAATAAGATAAACATGGCAGAGCTATCAAAAAGGGAACCTTCCTGGCAGATTCATCATTTGAGTGAAGCAAATACCCAAATAATTCTATTGACAGAAACGGAATATTTCAGAATCATTGCTCTGTATTAAAGGGTTCAAGAGATTATGGACCACATGCATGACAAAAATTCCAGCAACAACTTCTAACTACAAAATGCTGTCACAGCAGCATGACTTGTTTAAACATTTATTAAATCACTTCACAACAAATAGTAACACATCAAGTGCTATCCTCACTTTTCACTATCTTCACTCACACAGCAATCTCACTTCTAAGAGGAGAGTGCTAGCCAAACCGGGTGATGATTGTTGTGGTTTTCGTTAAAAAAAAGCCTCAATTGAAATATTATTTCAGTGAACATTTAGGGGATAAATTGCTGCTGCAACATCTTAATTACAAATATTTATTGGGCTATTTTATAGTACAGCAACTGGCTACAAAAAGAACAAAGGAACAACAAAGCCCTAAAGATATTCCATGTAAAATTACAAGATAAACAAAAGCATCTTTACAGTGGCAGTGAAGGCAATTTATTTTTCTTATTAATAATAACAAAAAATGTGTATAAAAGTGATATCCAAAATTTAAGGCAGAAAAGAGAAAAATATTCACAAAAACAAAGCCCTTGGAAAATATTTGCCAAATATCACCCCAGTTATCTGATCATCTTTGTTTATTCCCATTAAAACCTATTGGCATGCCTTGGTGGCTACATTTTGATATGTAGTCTTTTTCCAAAGATGTGGCAAAGATTTCTTTTCTTTTCTTTTATAAGATTGATAAAGACCATCAATAAAGACAGATCACCATGTGTTCTACTTTATGTCTATGGAGATTCTCAGTCATCCAGGTCATGGTCATCCATGGCCATGACCTGGATAACTGAGAATCTCCACAAACATGTTCAATTTTACCTATTACCCTACCAATGACTTTCCCTCATGAAGATCCATGTGCAAAAATTATTAGTTGATTAATTCCCAAAACCTATAGCATAATGAATAAGAAATACATACATTCATACATATACATACATACATGCATACATACATGCACACATGTATGTATACTTACATGTATACTGTTCAGCTTCCTTCAGGTATTATCCCACGTCATTGTAGTTGTGCTTTTAAAGTTGTAGCAACGTTTCGGCAGAATCTCATCTGCCATCATCAGGCTTCTGTATTGATACAGAATACAGAATACTTCTCCATACAGAAGCCTGATGATGGCAGATGAGATTCTGCTGAAACATTNAAAAAAAAAAAAAAAATATATATATATATATATACACACACACACACACACACACACACACACACATACACATATGTGTGTGTGTGTGTATTTCTTGTTCACTATGCTATAAACATGACCTTTGAAGAAAGAGAGATGGGGATAATGTAGGGAGTAAGAAAGATAATGTTGATGGAAATATACTGGAACTGAGAAAAGGGTTGAAACATGATTTAACCCAAAATAGAGATAACATTTGGAAGCCGCTCTGATTCAGTGAAATATAAGAAGGAGGAGAAGTCACAGCACAATCACACTTTCAAAATTCTGTTATTATAGTCAATTTCAATAAAAGCAGTTTTAGCCTTTATGTCGAATTTATGATATGGTACACCTATGGGTCTAACAGAGAGTGAGATCAACTAAAGTTAAGAGGAATTCAATGCTTGACTATACGAGATAGTTTCAAGAGATTAATAATATGAAGAAATCTATAACCTGTAAGAAATAGTTTATTAGGAATCTTTTCAGTCAGTAGTCAGCCTGAGTTGGAGACACAACATGGCACTGATCATATTAATAGATGATGTACTGTAGATGAGAGGAGAGAAGTCCTTCTGGATGTCCTAAACCTCTCAGCAGCTATTAATTTCATTAACCACAGTATCCTTCTTTATTGCTTATAAAGGATAGGGATTGGAGCACTGTGTTTCAGTGGTTCTCTTTCAGTGGTGATTATAGTGTAAAAATCAGCTTGGTGGTCTCTGTTCAGTAGTGTGTTGACCTTTACTTTTCATCCTCTAAGTGAAGCTGCTGGGGTAAGGGGACATAGCAAGATGATGATGATGATGATGATGATGATGATATTCAATTCTACTTCAACACTGCAGGCTGTGGTGTCAATGTGATAGAAGTCTTGTCCAAGTATCTTGAGGCTATTAAACGAACTCCTGTTTGTACACTGAGGATCCCTGTCCACTTCAGGACTGTCTCTTAACAGGGTTCATGTTCACTTGAGGGTCCTTGGATGAGAAAATAGAGGCTATGTATAGGAGGTCCTTGCCTTGCTCTGTTTGATATACCAATTGCATCCATATCTGGAACAGGAGGATACAGCAATGGTAACTCATGCTATCATAATCACACAGTTGGACAACTGCAAGTGTCCTACATGGCATTGCCATTAAAGACCCCTTGGAAATCACAATTGGTACAAAATACTGTTTGCTAACTGTCACTAAAGATCATGAACATATTACAGAAATGCTGTAGGTATCCAGGTGCAATTTAATGTGCTATTTTTAATTTATAAGTCCTGTATGACTTGGTGATGCCTGCAGGAGCACCTTCCTCAAAGAGAATTAATTCATCCAATTCAAACAACTTGGAAAACTGTTGATAACCCCCTATTAGTAGAAGATCAGAGAACTCAAAGCTAGGAAAAGATTATTCTCTGCTGTGTTCCATTGTTGTGGAATAGTTTACCAAAAGAAATTAGGCTTGCTCTGATCCTGATAGTCTTTTCAAAGCAAGTTAAAATGGAGCTCTTCAAGTTTTTTATTAATTAATTTATAATGTGGTAAAATTGTATGTTGCCATTTTAAAATAATTTAAATACTAAAATATTATTACTACTATTATTGTACTATATATTTTATTTTCTTACAAAATGCCAAGATACATTGTGGGGAGGTGTCCAATGTGTGTGTTTTTCATCCTGGCAATTGGAATACCTCCAGTGGTGGGATTCTACCAGTTCGCACCTATTCACTAGAACCAGTTGTTAAGTTTCTAAGCAGTTCAGAGAACCGGTTGTTAAAAGAAATTACTGGCCTAATCCTGTAAGGAAGGCAGGAAGAAACATTCTGGTGTTGCTTACAGAAACTGCCTCTCCATTAACCCTTATTACATTCTTGGCAGGGCTAGACTTCCTGTCTCAGGAACTTCTCTGGAGTTTTTTTCCCACCTTTGCTGGTACTTAGCTTCTGTGGAGTGACCATTCAAAGTTACAATGGTGTTGAAAAAAGTGACTTATGACCATTTTTCACACTTACTACTGTTGCAAAATCCCCACAGTCATGAGAGGCCGGGCGAGGAGATGCATGCCTTGATATGAGTGATATTGAGTTGGCCACACCCAGCCAATAACATGACCACCAAGCCACATCCATCCAGTCACATGACCACCAAGCCATGCCCATCACCTAAGCCACGCCCACAAAATCAGTTGTTAAAAAATTTGAATCCCACCCCTGAATACCTCCAAAGCAAAGCTTAAACCTTGATTTTGTATTTGTTTTCCTAGAATGCCCCTAGCTTCAATAGGAACCCAGAACTATCCTTATGTAATTTTTTCCTCTGCAGAAGCTAAAATAAAGTCATATAGATGTATGGGGGAAAGTCATATAGATGTATCATTAGTAACAGAGAAGTAGAAGTCCAGCACAGGACTTAGGAAAGTCAACAGGTTAGACTGGAAAGAATTACAGAAGCCAATGTGAGACTTGGGGCAGGAGTAGAGGATTTGGAAAAATTAGGGATGCTAGGAAAGAATAATAAAGTTAGTGCGGAAGAACAAAGGGAGCCTAGATGGGTTTGTGAAAGTTTGTCACTGACCTAGTACAGTTGGCATCTTCCAATGAAAACTGCAGATAATGTCTGATGTTTGAAAATACACATAAACATACAAAAAACAGTCAAAGCAATGATGGGTGGAAAACCACAAAGGATTCAGTTCCTAAAACTAGCTTACATACTGGTATTCTGTGGCAATGCTAAATTCACAATGGGGGAAAAGGCTTTTATACAGGGGTGGGATTCAATTTTTTTTAACAACCGGTTCTGTGGGCATGGCTTAGTTGGTGGGTGTGGCCTTCTGGTCAAGTGACTGGATGGGCATGGCCACCTCAACATCACTCACATCAAGGGGTGCTTCTACTCGCCTGGCCTCTCATGATTGTGGGGATGCTGCAACAGTCATAAATGTGAAAAACGGTCACAAGCCACTTTTTTCAGTACCATTGTAACTTTGAATGGTCACCAGTTTTAGAACAAAACTCAAAAAGGGTATGTAAACTCATGTTTGAATGTCTGTCTTTCTAGCTAGCCAAGAAGCCTTGCTGAATGTCATTCATCTTGGTTCTTTATCATTAAAAGCTTCTTTCTGGAAGCTCTGCTTCATTATTCAATTATTTCTTCAAAGTGCTAACTCCAACAGGGGAGTATTTCCTTCTAACAGCAGTGTAAAAAACTTAAAACAACCCTTCCCCTTTAAGAAAGTACCAGCAAACAAACAAAAAAAACTCCTTTGCAGACAGTAAGTCTAGGCATACTGCCAAGAATGCAAGAAGGGTGGAAACAAACAAAAGAAGATTTCTTCCAAGAACTGGTTCTCGGAACTGCTTAGAAAGTTAACAACTGGTTCTAGCGAATAGGTGAAAACCTGTAGAATCCCACCCTGCTTTTATATCACCTTCACATAAATGCCTCCCCAATCAGCTTTTGATAGTTTTGTGATTTCTGAGTGAAGTCCATGTCATATTTTTGGCTGCAAATTCTGCAAGACTGAGGCTGGATAGGTAAGCATTCAGGAAATTTAGCTAATATAGTGCTGCTTAGGCACTTCCACAAAGCAGAACTATAATTCTTTTGACATACACAGTCTACGTCATAAAGTCTTTGTGTGTCCTTGTCAATCCCACAACAATAAAAAAAATTGGAAATTGAGAATTTGAATTGTAATTAATCCAAAACACTGTCTAACCTATGTTACTCATTAAGAGAGAAAGGAGGCATAAATGACTATCAGATGATGACAGAAGAGTTTCAGACTTTGTAAATCAGAGTCTGTTTCTATTTGCAGACTCCATGGTTATGTCCAGTGAGAAAATATTTATATATCATGTACTAACTCATAGATATTTTTGGAATCTGCTATTCCCATTTTATGGAAGCTGACTTTTGGGTTGTGATTGAAAGTCTTCATAATAAGTGAATTTGACTACTTTAAGATTAGCATTAATGTTAGAGTGTAATGAGCTTCAATCAATGCCATGCCATCCATGGTAATCCAAATTTCTTATATGTTAGACATCTTGATGAGAAGAATAAGGCGGAGATGATTGATTCATGACATTTTTGAAGCTCTGTAAGGAAGAATTGTTTGAATGACTACTTGGCACTTTATGTCTGTCATTCAAGACTAGCCTTATAAAAGAGAGTTTTTAAAGTATTTCCTTAAGACTGAGATACTTACCATATAATTTGATGGTATCCTATAAAGAATGAAGATGTTCTTACTCATGTTATATAAAATAAGCTAGGTGGAATTAAAAAAAAAGAGATTCCTATGAAATTTAAATTCTTTCTTGCTTATCTGGTTAATACTTTTTAAATGAATACATTCCTACAGCAACATATCCCCCTCCCCTTTACAGTTATACTGCCTAATTTCTACAGAACCTATGGTTTCCACAATGGTGTTGAAATAAATTGATCACACCTTTTTTAAGTACAGTAGCTGAAGTCATAGGCAGTTGCTTAAAAAACCTGGAAAGCTCATAACTGGTGACAACACAGTTTGATCCACAGACAACTCTCAGAAATGGGAACCCTCCCACTCTGACAATGTGTATTGTGGCTGCTTTGACACTTAACTAAGGATTAATAATCTAATTAGAGCAGAGTTGTTATAAATGCATATGAAACAATAGGACTGAGGATCAAGAGAGAGAAAAGAGACAAAGACAGATCAGCTTTGATCCAAGATTCACTGCTCTGTGGTGAGATAGCCATTATATTTCTTAGCAAACGGCTGAAAGATGCCAACAGTGTAACCCAAATAATCCTCAGAGGTAACCAATATAGATATTCTTTATTGTTATTATTATTATTATTATTATTATTATTATTATTATTATTATTATTATTATTATTATTGTTGTTGTTGTTGTTTCTAAATATTATTATTATTATTTATTATCTAAAAATATCTTAAAATATTTTTAAAGCTGTGGTAGGCAGTGATTAGAATGCAGTACTGCAGCTAGTCTGCTGACTTCAGCTGCCTGTAGTTTGGCATTCCAATTCTTACCAACATAAGGTGGACTCAGCCTTCCATGCTTCAGAGGTTGATCAAATGAGGAGCAAATTGTTGGGAACAATCTGTAATCATTTAGAGAAAAGCTGTAAAACACCCTGAAGTGATATGTAAGTTTAAGTGCTATTGCTACACCACAACAGAATCAATCCATCTAACAAACCAGCGGGTGGGATTCTAACCAGTTCAGGCACTTCTAAGTAGAACCAACTTGTTATGAATTCTCTGTAGTTTCGAAGAACCATTAAATTGGGGCTCTGGCTGGGCCCTGCCCCTTTCCACCCACTTCTCCGCCACTGCCCAGTCAGTCCTTATTGTGGCAAGTGTGGATATCATGTGCATTGTGTGACATCATGCAGCATGTGTGACATCATGCAAATGGCCGCAACATAATGCACAATGTGCGACCATTGCTGCCTGCAGCCTGCTTTTACCATGCCCGCCAGGCCAGGTATTGGCTTTGCTGCCTTCCTGCGGCCCTACGCTGAACCTGATATTCCTGGTGAGTGAGACCCTGGCAAGCCCAGTCACCTATCGTCACTGCGGTCACCGTCCCCCACATACACACACACCACTTGCCTTTTTGCCTGTTCGGTTGGTGGTGCCTTTCTCCCCCCCACCACTGGCCTTTTGTCACCACCTGGTCACCTTTCCCCCGCCACTTGTCTTTCTGCCATGGAACATGTGGAGAAGGCTCATGGTAGGCTCCAGCCAGGTCATGAGGCCTACTTTTCTCTACCTGCTGGCTCTAGCTGGAGAGCAAGGAGAGTCTTCCTGGCCAGCGCAAAAAGCTTGCAAGTCCTCCCGATTGGAAGTGGCTACTGGGGGTAGCAAGAGAAGGCAGGATCAACCTGGCTGCTTTTCTGCTGCGCAGAGCCTTTTTCCCCCTGGTGGGGAAGGGGGACTGCAAGCTTTTCACGTGTGCTGGGGAAAAGACTCTCTTGCGTCTTTCAGCAAGAGCAACAGGGAAGGAAACATAATGGAGAGGCTTGCATCAGCAAGGGCACTCTTGATTGAGATCCAGACCTCTTATGACGGAAGCTGCAGGGAGCCCCAATGCACCATGTGTGAGTTGCACATGTGGCAGGGGGAGCCTCGGTTCCCAGAAGTTTGACCACGTGCAAGAATCACCATTGCCTTCCTTGCTTCAATCGCCATTGCCACCTCACTGCCTAGCTGCATCCCCTACCCCCCACAGGCATGTGTGTGAGCCCCAGGACAGGTGACCAAAACTGCTTCAACTGCTACGCTTCCACCAATTTTTCTCTGTGCCAAGAGTGAAGGAGAGAAGGAGAGAGAGCAGCTCTTGGTGCAGAGGAAAGTCAAACATTCGTTCCCCATTATTCGGTCTCTCCAATGAGCAAGGGCGCCCTATCTTTCGCGCGCAGCCTTTAAAACTTGGCACGCCTCCACAAATTGAGGAGTGGGTGAGGTGCTCATGGATGAAAAAAATTATGGGGAGACATGCAAACTTTTCTCCATGCTAAAGCTCTCTGTATCATGACTCTAGACTGTTTTTGCCCAAGCTAAAGACTAGATTATCAAGGAAGGCAGAATAACATGCAGCAGATGCCTAGCAACATTTAGTAAATATGGTATTGGCTGTTTATGCTTGAAAATCAAGGTGCAAAGATAATGATGGTAGTTAATTAATTGTCAGTTTAGTCTTGGTATTTATTTCAGTCGCTGTTTTAGAAAGCTAAATTCAGATCTGGTTAAATACTTGGCTGGGAAGCCAACACAAATGGGTGTGGGGAGGAATGGGATTGGGAAAGAAAGAGTAAGATAGGAATAGATAAGCTTTACTGTCAGTTATTTTTTTACTGTAAGTACACTGGCACAAGCATTTGAAAGTGCAATATATATACATATCCATACACATACATAACACGCAGCATATACATGCTACACACAGCACCATATATTGTTAAATCGATTGCCCATTTTAATACATAGCAGAAAGAAAGAAAGAGTATGGATCATATGCAACAAAAGTGCATGAAAAAAAGCTGCAAAGAAATAGGATTATAAAAAAACAGCTTCCAATCTTAGCAGTTATAGATGAGAGGAGAGAGTGACGGAGAGAAACAATCTCTCTCTTGGGG
>BHFT01067227.1:0-11307 GCA_004320025.1 Laticauda laticaudata | reverse complement strand
TGCATAGCGTTTTCCAATGGATGGCAAGCTTTTTTAAACATTTTACATCCTCTTTGCATCTGTAAGTGCAGTGGGACAGGGCCTTTGAAGAGAATTACCTGTACTATTGCCTTCTATTTTCCTCGCAATAGCCTTGTGAGTGACTGACCCAAAACCCAGCTGGCTGTCATGCCTAAGGGAGGCCTAAAACTTACAATCACCTAGTTTTTAGAGAAGCAGCTTAACCTCTGTAAGATCATCTTTTATTTGTGAAGGTGAAACATAATTCACTTCTTGGTATCCTTACAAAGTTACCCAAAAGAGAGAGAAAAAAAGCCTGTGCAACTAAATGGATATCCTAGTGAATAAAAGATTATTGATTTCCTTTGGTAGATCACCATGGTTTTGTCTAGGATTGCACCATGGTCTTGTCTAGGATCTGTGAGGTCTTCACTCAGTTTTTTCTAAGAACAGGTCACATTTAATTGCATTTAATCAGAAAGAGGGCTGAGAAAATATCTACAGACTCCTCACATCCTGGACATAATTTACTTCAGTTTCTTCCTTCAGAATCCCACTATAGGGCATTGCATGCCAAATACATGCAATACAAAAATACGTTTTTCTCCTGTGCCATTACTCTGCTGCACACTTGATTCCCACAGCACTGCCTCATTTCTCATCTTTTCTCATCTTCTCATCTTTCCTACTATCTTCTCCTACTGGTTTCTTATGATTTATCATTTGTTGTTTATTATGATCTGTGACCTATTATTTGGTGTTTATATGTACACTGTGGGCTTATGCACTGGAGACAAATTCCTTGCATGTCCAATCACACTTGGCCAATGAAGAATTCTATGATTCTATTTAACATATTTGTATGGCATTAGTGATGTATGGATTCCCAGAAATAATTATTTTCCAGTTGTTAGAAACACAATGAAAAGGACATGTCAATATTTTGTTTCAATTCTTTTAATCTTTATTGTCATTTATGATTATTTGTGAGAAGTTTCCTTCTATATTAATTTCTTTTATAATCTAGGTCCTGACAGATGTTCTCTATTCTGGGGAAGTCCTGATGTTTTCAAAAATAGCATCAGCATTCAAATGAGTTCCAGTAGAACTGGTAGATGATTTCCCATTTGCCTTTTAGAAAATAACTTGTTCTGCAGGATTTTGATCAGCATGAGCTAGTAGATATTTGAATACAACTATTGGCATTCTATTTGACACTTCCTTGAACAGTTTGAATCTCCAGAAACAGCAGTAGTTTTGGTCTGACTTCTTTGGATGAGGGATTGTTGTAGATCAGTGGTGGGATTCAAATTTTTTTTTTTTTTACTATTGGTTATATGGGCGTGGCTTGGTGGGTGTGGCAAGGGNGGGCGTGGCTTGGTGGGTGTGGCAAGGGAAGGATACTGTAAAATCTCCAGTCAGAGGTGGTATTTGCTGGTTCTTTGAACTACTCAAAATTTCTGCTACCAGTTATCCAGAACTGGTCAGAACCTGCTAAATACCACCTCTATTGTAGATGTATACTGTGCTTATTAGATATAATGTATATATGTATAAATAAGTGGAGGCAAACATGGTATGCAGTCCAATCAAATAACAGCTCATTGCCCCTTTTGGATGAATGGGAAATTAAATATTTTAGAATTTTAAACCAATATATAGATCTATGTGCCAAATCTTTTGAGTCTGTCTGTAACCTTCAATTGTACAAAGCAGTGTGTCATGGAACAACAATTATTGAACAGAGGTACCTCAGAGGGCTAGTTTCCACAATGCTAAGATCCATTACTGCTGTGGGAATGAAATTTGGAAAAGTTTAATGCTTTAATGCTTCTGTGCTGCCATGGTTTACTAGGGTCACGTGACCTTACTTCCAACACTCCTGACAGCTTCCCAAGTGTCAATTCAAAAGCTGGCAGGGAAGGTTGCGGTTGTTGCTCAGGTGCTCTTAATGCCCCCAAATATGTGGACCACTGCATTTTGAATCAGTTGAAGTTTCCAAATATTCTTTAAAGTCAGCAACTGGTAGAGTACCTAACAATATTCTAGAAGTCAGGGGGGAGGAGTTTGACATGAATTATTTTTTCAAATCCTCCTCCCCCAGGTAGGGCCACAATTAGTGGATCAACAACAGTTGGGTGTAAGCTCAGCTGACGACAGCTTCTACTTCAGCCCCTGTCACACTGCACCAACAGATGGAAAGAGGATGTAAAATGGAGAAAAACACTTGCCATCCATTGGTTAATCGCGACTGTCTATTCCGTTACTCACGTACTCACTCGCTGTCAGCGCCTTTTGGCTTCTCGACGATTGATGAGATGGCTTAGATACTGTCTCATTGATGTTTCAATCCACTACAAGGGGATGCCGCCTCAAAACTTTATGAGAGGAAATGTATCAATGTGCGTCCGTTGTGTCTGCATCCCGCTAGCGATTACGGGGACGATCTCCATATCTCGGCATGCGTTAACGCATCCGACTATATATTCCTATAATCTGCTAGGCATCCGTTCACAATCCGCACAACTCGCATCCGCTCGGAACACAGGGAGGAAGCGGAACGGATGTGGAACGGAACGCGCAGCATTAGTAGCATAGACGGAGAAAGGATGAAAGCGGATGCAGCACACAAAGAAAGCATTTAAAAGCAGAAAAAACATTCGCAGAGGGACTATCTCGGACAATAAGGATGTCTAGAGGATGCCTAGAGGATGAAAAAGGACACATAGGGGAAAACCTATACTGCAATTAAAAAGGGGGGAGCAACTCACCTGCATCTCACTTTCAGACCAGCAACACCTGCTATGCAGACCTCTGCAGCCTTCATCTGACTCTGACTCTTCACAGCATCCAGTCATGTCCATGATGGATCGTACAAAACTCCTTTTGGTAGCCACCACCCTTCTGCAACAGTGGCGAAGGCCATCTACAGGCTCTGTGAACTCTCTACGGGAAGAAAGGAGGCGGCCAAGAAGCGTCTGGGTCAAAGATGGATCGGAGAAAAGAGCAGAGTTACGGAACTGTACAACAAGCTGATGGTGGAGCTCAGGAACGAAGACACTCGTGCATTCCAGAACTTCATGAGGATGCCTCCAGCCATGTTTGATGAAGTTGCTGCAGCGGCTGACACCCAGGTTGACCAAAGCAGAGCACCAACTTCCGGGCCCAAGCCTGGACCCTGGGGTCAACGGTGGCACTCACTCTGCATCACCTGGCCTCAGGGACCACCTACAGGAGCATGCAGTACGGCTGGAGGGTGCCACACAACCCATCAGCATTGTGGTCAGAGAAGTGGTGCAGGGCCATCATCGAAGAATACCTGGAGAGCTCCCTCCAGTGCCCCTCCACTGAAGAAGGATGGAAGAAAGTTGCAGAGGCAGTGGTATCAGAAAGTGAACTTCCCCCACACCGTTGGAGCCATAGATGGCAAGCACGTGGCCTGCAAGAGCACCAGCAAGTCGCAGTCCACTGATTCAACTACACCTTGGATTAGGGCAGCTGAAGTGGGCACTAAAAGGTCCTGTGCAACTCAAGTGTGCAATAGGCCAAGAAGCTACAGTACCGAGGCACTGTTGAGACATAAAGGTCTTCTTTCCAGCCATTGGTCCTCTTCACCAATGGTCGATGTCTGACTACAAGTTCAATGTACATCGATGGCCTTCGCACGGCTCAGATTATCGAGATGCCCAGATATCAACGCCAGTTCACCTGAAGATATCGCTGGAAATGAACCCTCATCATGGGCTTTCCAGCATCCAGACCCCCCTGCCCAATGACCCAAAAGGATGTGCCCTACTTGTCATCGTTGGGAGATGACAAGCTTCTCCCTCAGAACCTACCGTATGAAGCCCTACACTTCCGAGAGCCCTCACCCTGAAGAGAGGCGATCTTCAACTACAGGCTGTCCAGTGAGCAAGTTGCAGGGAAGAATGCCTTTGGCATCCAACTGGCCAGACAGGTTCAAGAAACGAGGTACTTTCACCACCATGCAGCATATTGCCCAAGACCGTGAGGAGTGATCATGGAAGCTTCCGCATCCTGCCCATCAATCTCATGTGCACCCGCTACTGTAAGAGGCACCAGTCTACCCAGAAGCTTAGTGAACCTCCAGCAAAGGCAATGGGAGGTGATGGAGCACCTGGAGCGAAATGGAAGGCAGAGAGCGAAAACCTGATAGACATACTGAGGATGTGCTTAGGCCCCAATCAGACGGTTATCACTCCAGCCATTGTGTGACTCGAGCGAGAATAGTGCCTTACACAGTCATAGCGTCCGGGCCGGAGCCTCACCGACGGTGAAGGGAGAGAGCAGCTGCGAGCAACCTGCCTAAACCCAACCCTGGGTCAAACTCTCGGCACCCCAGCCTGGCAGAAGCATGTGAATGGCCCAGGAGAATGATCAGATGGCACTTAATGCACACTCTCTCTCTGCAGCTGTCTCGATACCAACAGAGAGTGAGTCAGAGAGGAATCATGTAAGGATGTTGGGTGGGAGCTTGGACCGAGATGAACACGACAGGCTCTTAACTGAAGAGTTTGGTGTTCTTATGTCCTCAAAGATGTGATGGATAATGCTTTAATACTTGGTTCAGCTCTCAGCATCCTATAATTGGGGTCCCGAGTAAGGAGGGTGGACCCAAATATCACCAGTCTTACACTGTGTGGGCAGGTTGGGTAGTAGTCCGCCACGGCTCAATCTTCAGACCCATACCTGGGTCTAGCTATTCATAACCGACATCCCAGGTAATCGCCGTCGCCACGCAGCAGTCTGCTATCCTTAGCACTCATGCCCACCAAAGATGCGAGCACAAAGGTTTAAGACCATGTGAAAGGTTTCACAGCTAAGACTTTATCATAAATGAGGCAAGTGTGTGAAGCAGAGTATTACCTTTATTAATCATACAAGCTGTAATAAGAAAATAGTGACACGCGAAAGTCAAAGGTACCAAATAAAGAACTAAATCGGTAGCCACCCAGTCTCTGCACTCAGCCTGCTTGGTAAATCAGAGAGGTGTGCCCAGGATCTACACGCGACTCGTGAGGAGGTTCAAGGTGCTTGAGTAGGACGGTTGCTGGTGCTTGGAGTGCTGAGACTGAAGCACCACTGGGGTGCCTGACCGACGACACAGCAGAGGAGACAACAAGGTGAGGTGTGCGTCTGACAGCGCATGTAGCCATAGGGCCAGATGTCGTACCGTCAGTCCCATAGGTACGCGGAGGAGATTGTAACTGAAGGCCGAAGGTCTGGGCTTGGCTTGTGAGGGGTGGAGAAAGGAGCCCCAGTGAGATAGTTGGGGCTGTTCTTGGTCACTGCAGACTGGTGAGGGACGACGTATCCGTGGCATCAAGAGGTGCCGCTGGGGTGGGCATGTCAACTGTACTGTATGGTGGCATCAATTGACAGTGGCCGGAAATGCGCGATGGATCGTGGTAGGAGACCACCGGGGTGAACACGAGTGGTGCGAGTTCGCTTCCTGATGAAATGGCCTGGACTGGGAAGGGGCATGCTCGCTGCTGGACCTCCTGGTGATAGCTGGTAGGTGAGGGCCTGTGAGAGGCAAGCATGGGGAGGGCGACATCTACTGGGCGTATACGCAGACACTACACTGGGGTTGGAAGGTGCCTCTGAGGTCTGTCTGGGAGGTTGATAGCACGCTCGAGGTGACTAAAGTCCTGGACTGCACCATTGGGAGGGGTTTTCGCACTACTAGATGGGACGGGAAGGGTGTATCTGAGTTGAGAATAGGCCTTGCGGTGAGAGGCAGGATCGAGGAAGTCGGTGTGGAACCAGCTGAGACAGGAGCATCATATGCTCCGGATGGGTTGGTCGCCTGATCTCCAGTAGGAAGTGTGCTCGCCCCTCCTGTCTGCTCTCTCCTTTTTGTGAGTAGTGCAGCTGGGGGCGTATGCCGGTAGGGCTGTTGGAAGTGCCGTCTCCTTTTCCCACTGCACCAGGAGTTCCTCACCGTGCTCCACACAAGTTAAAGCAACCTGTCAACGATTCTCCGCCATGGACGGCTCCAGAAACCGCCTGGAGACAGGAACTGACTCCGGCCGGAAGAGGACTGGCTCTTCAGCAGGTGTGCCGGAGAGAGGGGTCGTGAGAGTGCTGCTGCTGCTCTGCTCCCGTGGCAGATCTCACCCTCCAGAGACTGTACTGGCCATGACATAAGTCTCTCTGTCCGTTTACAGGTCTTATACTGTTGCGGCGCAGTTCTTGAGGAGCTGCACGCTTCCCGTACCAGGTGCATGATATTCCACCAGCGACGGAGCACCTCCGATGGTCGTAGCCCAACTCTCCGCCTCTCTCCGTCACAGCAGCCTGCTTCCTTTTTGGTGTCCTTACAAGCCTGGTGTCCGTTCTGCACACCATCGATATGGCATTCTCTTATCAGCCACATCCAGCACCTCATCCTCGTGTTCCTGCCTCAATAGAGTTATTGCTCCTCTCCGTTCCCGTCAGATATCGACGTCCTTCGCCCTACTTGGCCAACCAGAATGGCCTCATAAGAGGAGCTTCCAGTTTTTAAGGGGCTGCTCCTCACACACTACACAGCACGCAGCACATCCAACCAGCAGGCTGATCATAATCAGGCAGCAAGCAGCGAGATCATCATCATCAGCAGCGAAGCTAGAGGGTGCAGCACAGCACGGAAGGCATAATGGGAGCCTCAGGAGCACAAAACAGGACCCAGGAGCAAAAACAGACCAGCAGGAGAGCAGCGCGAAGCAATCCAGGAGGCACAGCATATAGAGCAACGGCACAAGCAATAAGCGCAGCAGAGCATGAGGAGCACTCTCAAGCTAGAGTACAGCACACTCCGCAGCAGAAGCACCGCACCTCCAGGACAGCTCAGCAGAGAAGGCACCAGGCTCGAAGGCTACTCCTATCGCGCGCAGAACGCAGCGCCTCAGCAGAGAAGCTCAAGGTGCATCCAGCAGAAGCCACCAACGCCTGATAGCAGCAAGGTAGCAGATAAGCATAAGCCAGAAAGCAACCACTTGCCAGAACATCATCTCCAGCTCCTCCGAAGCAGAAGCAGCAAAGCCCAGCCGCAGAGAGCGAGCCCGTGCTTTGTTACAAGAACCCCAGCAGAAGCAGAAGTGACGTGGCCCGGGCGGCAAGGGTGCCTGCCAGGACTGCAGCAGAATGGCCTGAAAGGCTTCCTTCTTTTCCCCATGATTTTTTTTTTTTTTTTTTTTTTTTTTTGGGTTGCTGGTTGGCGAGGCTGGCAGAGCTTTGCAGGAGGCAGCAGCAAGGCTGCGCAGGCAGGCAGGCACCAAGCAGAGCAACGAAGGCTTGCAAGAGGCAGGCACCAAAGGCTGGCAAGAGGCATGCACCAAAGGGCAGGCAGCAAGGCTGGCAGGGAGGCAGGCAAGCAAGGTCTGGCAAGGAGCAAGCGCACCAAGAGCAGCTGGCTTCAGGGAGCGGCAGGCACAAGCAGCACAAGGGAGCAGCCAACTGGCAGGATGGCAGGCAGCAAGCAGCAGGCAAGGCACTCAAATGCGTCTGGCAGCAGTCTTCCCCAGAATGTGACCGGCTTCCGAGCCTGCTTCCCCTTTCACATGGCTCTTGCAGGGCTGATGCAATAAATCCCCCGCAATGTGCAATTAAGCCAGGCTGATGATCACCGCTCGGGATCTGTGGTGTCATAGAACCGCACATATAGCCGCTAGGTGGCGTCTTCCACTGTCACACACTACAGCCGCAGTTCATGCTGACTGTGCAATCTCGCTGTGCATCTGCTTATGGTCGCTTCGGCATCCGGTCTTCTGCATCGCGCCGCTGACGTAGTCGTTCCGCTACACCGGCTTATGCTGAGGTACCCCCGTGAACCTAGCGGATGTGCCATATCACGTGCATCATCATCCACTTCCATACCGCATTAGGTGCTTCCTGGTCTGCAATCCTCGTTTTCCATCATGGCACACGCATCCTCCCAGATCCTCTTCTATAGTGTTATCGCGCGCAATCATGGGATTTATGTTTCGCCGTAATCTATGTCCCTATTGAGAGTGGGGATACACACACACAGAACACTATATCGGAACGACCTTTTGAGAGTGGATAACAACGGATGGAACATTTTTCTCGTCCGCTGTGTCCTTTTAACAAACGTTTTGCATCCGTTGGGCAGTGTGACAGGGCCTTTAGTTTCCTTGCAGGAGTCATGAATCCAAAAGATTCTCAAGTTGTGGACCTGTTTCCTAATAATGCTTGTCCAAAGAAGTAACTCTGGTAGTAATAGAAAACCCTGAATGTGTCAACAGCAACATTGACCTGCCAGGTTTCAACTTCAGTTTTTAATCCTCTCTTGCCACAGTTGTTAAGTGAATCACTGCACTGTTGAGTTTGTAATATGATTGTTAAATGAATTTGGTTTCCTTATTGACTTGGCTTGTCAGAAGATTGCAATAGGTGATCACATGAACCGCAGACATTGCAACTATTATATTGCCAAGTGTCTGAATTTTGATCATGTAATTATAGGAAGGCTGTAATGGTCATAATATGAAAGTCACTTTTTTTAGTGCCCTTGAAACTTCAAATTATTACTAAATAAATGGTGATAAGTTGAAGACTACCTATATGTTCTGGCAACCAATAACACTAATTTTCTTGAACTGCTTATGTACTATGTAAAGTTAAAGTTAAAGCTTCCCCTCACACATATGTGCTAGTAGTTTCTGGCTCTAGGGGGATGTGCTTATCTCCGTTACAAAGTCAAAGAGCCAGTGCTGTCCGAAGATGTCTCCATGTGGCCAGCATGACTAAATGCTGAAGATGCATGGAACACTGTTACCTTCCCACCAAGGTGGTCCCTATTTTTCTACTTGCATTTTTACATGTTTTCGAACTGGTAGGTTGGCAGAAGTTGGGACAAGTAATGGGAGCTCACTCCGTTATGCGGTACTAGGAATTTGAACCACCGAACTGCCAACCTTTTTGATCAACAGCGTCTTAGCCACTGAGCCCCCCTCCTTCACACACAAATGCGCATACACACATGTACACACACACACACAGAGTATGTACTATGTATCATATCCTATATCTGTTCTTTTTCCCCCTTGTAATAAAGCTGTATTATTTTGTTCTGTCTGAGGTTCTACAAAAGCTATTTATAAAAGAACATTTTCCCCATCTTTTCATTTTGGGTGAAACTGATTTACTTAAGTCAAGTTTGCCAAGCTCTTAACTCATGGGATGCAATCTGCATATTCAGCCACTCTCTTTATAGAAAGAAAATGCTCCTGGTTTTCTCATCAAGGGTCAGTTCCTGGTTTTGGAGTAATTTCTTGACTCCTGAGAATTTATTTGGTCTCTACCAAACAGAGTTCCAAAAAAGATGATGGAAAAGGTCTGAGAACAGGAAGCTAATTTTTACAAAGTAAGATTGCTGACAACATGAGATCATTGACACATAGAGCAAAGAGTTGTGTGCCTTGGTATAAGACTTGAAACCAGTTTTAAAAGAAACAAGGTTCTGTATTGTGTTTTATTTTGTTTTTGCTCAGAAGAAAAAGCTGAAAATTACACTTGGAAAACAGTCAAACAATTTGAGGGTAAGCAACATCTCTGAACCAAGATGCTCATAGTTGCATGATGCTGCCAACATTTTTTTAGAAATCACATCACATGATTAGGTGAATGCTCTGGGTGCAATAAACCATGAGGTCAAAGGCCATTTATATTTAGCAACCAGGAAATTCATAAACTGTAAAAGGATAGTGCATTTTAATCTCTCCAAAAAGGTTTTTCATTCAGAAAAAAAGCTAGCAAGATAATCATAAAGAGAAAATTTTCTGTCATGAGAAATATATAAAAGAAAAAAAAAGAAAAGAAAAAGAAATAATATTATTTCTACTAGACAAATATAAACAATTTGGCTAATCTAACACTTTTATTATTTTAATTGGGGAAATAAAACTGTTCTGAGTCTCTGGCCACCAGTTGGCAAACAAGCAGCCATTATGCTACCAATGTTAATTCAATATCCCTTTAAAAGCTTTGTGCAATGGTATTTGATTCCCTTGGGATTCATTGCACTCTGATTAGGCAGGATTATATCATTTGATTTAATGTCAGCTGCCTTTTCCTATCATGTCCGGTGGTTTCATTTTAGGGACAAATATTCCACTAAGCATTGTACTGAGATCATAAAACTTCTCTTTCCTCAGACACCCTTGGCAGAGGTCCCTGTTTCAGTGAAGAATCCAGTTTTCTCAATTCTTCTTTGGAAACAAATGGAGAACAAATTCTGAAAAGCAGCACATCTTTTCACCATTTGGAGTAATTGTTCCAACAGTGATCTCTCTTCTGGAGTTACAAAAGCCTCACTCCTCAAGATTTAGAGTCAAATGCAAAATAATTCTCTATGATTCTTGTGATGCAAGAAAATGAATCATTTTCGATATTAGAGGAACCATTTTTGTCCCAATTACATTCACCTGTCCTAGCTGCTCAGGCAGGGAAAGTATATTATCGACCCAGTTCGTTAAATAATTAAATAAATATATCAACTCTATGATTAATATATAAATTAAACAATAATAAGGAAAATATATTCTTGTTTTCTATCTGTTTAGATTTTGTTATTATTGTTTTTTTTTAATGGTGCCTTTACATCATTGCTGACTTTCAGTTACTGACTGTATAATCCGGAAATTTACTTGCCGAGACTTCAGAAGTGAAGTCCATTGTCTGCTTCCTAGAGCTGAGAGAATATGAATAGCTCAGGATTACCAGTGGGTTTTGTGCCTAAAGCAAAACTAGAACTCATGGTTGCCTAATGTTTTAACCACTACAATAAACTGGCTCTCTTTAAGTAGGGCTAAGTTCAGATAAATCATCAATAAAATTGTCCTCTATTTGAAGGGTACTTCTGTGAAGTAACACTAATATTATGCTGTCTGCTTAAGAAGACCAATCTATGAGGAAACTATTTTCTAAAATCTATCAGGTCATCCCCATATTAGCAAACACTGGTATGAAATTTTAAAAATTGTTGTTTAAAAAATAATAATAGACAAATTCATTTTGCAGTGATGGGAAAGTTCTCACTGTCATTACCTGGTCTCTTATCATTGTCACAATGGAGACTTTAGAGAAGAAATGCCTGAGAAACCAGGCAAAGAGATCTGATTCAAAATTGCAACAGACAGTAGTTGTAACTTTAGAAAAAATATGGTTGAAATGTATTTCAATATAAAGGGCCTGTCACGGATGCAAAATGTATGTAAAAAGGACACAGCGGACGAGACAATGTTCCATCCATTGTTATCCGCTCTCAAAAGTGCTCCAAAT
>BHFT01067226.1:0-14906 GCA_004320025.1 Laticauda laticaudata | reverse complement strand
TAGTTTTGTATAAGCAATTATTAATTGATATGGGAATTAATATAACAGATTCTATTGTTGTTTATGAAGATAACCAAATAGCAATACAGATGGCTTCAAATATTGCTGTTAAAACAAGAACAAAACACACAGATTTAAGATATTTAAATGTGACTGGAAGCTTTCAAGAAGAGATTGGACTACAATTTGTCAGAAATGGTGTAGGGTCTCTCTCCTCTTGGACAGAGTTGGACTAGGTGGCCTATAAGATCCCTTCCAAGTCTGTTAATCTGAATCTGAAGATATATTTTCTCTCAGACATACCTCACAGGCTTTGAACTGAAATTTTTACATGGCTTGCTTTTTATTAAATTTTAAAGATCCATTCCCATCTGATCATTGTTCCACAAAACAGTATTTTTTACAGAAACTTAGATGAGCAGCTGCTGCTTCAAAGATTATTCTCGCCTACTTGCAATTCACATTCAGAATAGCATGTAATTTCAAAGGGCAACAAGCACAATTTTTTAAACAATGGTTAATAATTTCTATCTATTAAAAAATATGTAATTGAAGCCAGAAAGCAAGCTACATATTAAGAATCAGAAACTGGAACCGATTTAAGGAAATTAAGGTGAGTAACATAGAAGAATTTCTTACCATTTATCATTCCAAGATTGAAGATGCCATGTACCAATGTACTCCCTTTTCGGAAGTGATCTGTCATGTCCTCGAGCCAATTGGCTTCTAAGGCACAAATGCTTTTTCCACTGTTGATGAATCTTACCGGTACAATTACAGTGTAGTATTGGCTGGGTGTCTGCAAGGTCTTTGGCTGGTTGAAGAGTGCCAAGATCTCAGTTTCTATACAAAAATATAAGAGTTGAAACAGCAACTGTAGGACCAGAAAACATGATGCATTATCTTTTTCCAGATGTGCTAGGATCTGAAGTCCTGGGGCATGATTCTTACACAATTTGAGAGCATTAAGTCAGAATACTGCATTATATTATATAGTATATAGTAAGTTTGACAAGCACAACCTGAATTTTCTCGTGTAAAATTGAAAGTTTTGAATAATTAACACAAATAGAATGATTTTATAATTAACATACATAATGATCTGCAGTATGTAATGAATATAAACATGTAGCATTAATTAAATATAGTTAATATATTTAAATTATATGATGATCAAATCTTGCCACTTATAGCTGTATAAATAAAATCAAGCAGGAGACTATATTATAGATTGCCAACTTTCTTGGTGCAATCTGCCTTTGATATCTCAAAAAATTTTTCACAGTATCCCTAACTCTACCTGTGAATTAATTTGAATAGTAGTATCTGAGAGAGGTCTAGTTGGACTATGTTGGCCTTGAAAATTTAAAATATCTTGCAACACTGAGGGAGCGAGCAATATAGCAATCATAGAATTTGGAAAACCCTACTAAAAACGACTGGTTGTATATTACACCAAAATATGAATAAATAATAAACATTTAATATAAAGAGTATATACAACTTTGAATATTATTTTTATATTTATATTATACTATCTGCCATACTGTTTTAGAGTAACAAATGGTGCCATGGCGCAAATTTCTCTTCACTCAGAAATCTTTGCAATGAAGATTGCAAAGCAGATCTTTTCTGCTATGATTGTCGTAGTTCTTGTTTTATTTTGATTTCATGACCTCCTAGTACTATGCATAATTATTATCCAGAAAAAGCAAGCAGTTATTTCCTTTAATTCCAGATATTTCCATTTTTGGCAAGATTCTTTCATTTTCATAATGTGTGAAAAGTCTAGTGGTTTTTATTACTGTACAGAAAAATGACAATCTATGAACTAGTTATTTTCTCTAAGTAATTTAACTGCAATGCAATTATCTATAACTTAATTTTGTTATTTTTTTCCAATGCAACAGTTCCCAGAATATTGTTTATGCTAAGGTGGTATTTTATATATTGCCTGAACAGATACAAACAATGCTTTTTGTTTTTAATAATTAAAGAATGAGACATTTGGGGGCTGCTTGAAAAATGTTTATTCTTTGCCTCAGGGAAAACTCCTGCACATTTTCCCCCTTGTCATTAGTGATTATGACAATGGTTACTACAAAGTTAAACCATTCTTTTTCTTTTTGTTCCACTTTTAGCACTCCAATTGTTCTTCCAAATTGCAGAATTTATTTATTTATTTAATTTGTCAATCGCTTCCAAAATAATAGGTATAAGTATAAACATGCATAAGGATACTGGAAATAGGTACGAATAAATTGGGACAATACGACAGGGACGGTAGGCACGATTGTGCACTTATGCACACCCCTTACAGACCTCTTAAGAATGGGATGTGGTCAATAATGGATAGTTTGAGGTTAAAGGAGTGGGGTTTGAGAATGTAACAACAGTCAGGTAGTGCATTCCAGGCATTGACCACTCTGTTGCTGAAGTTGTATTTCTGCAATCTAATTTGGAGAGGTTTACATAGAGTTTGTATCTGTTGTGTGCTTTTGTATTGTTGTAGCTGAAGCTGAAGTAGTCATTGACTGGTAGGACATTATAGCAGATAATTTTGTGTGTTACGCTTAAGTCCAACCGTAGTGAATGTTTTACACACAAGAAACTTGAAACATGAATGTTGTTGGACTGATAAATCCTACCACACATGAAGCCTAGGTTTTATAGAGAATTATAATAAAAATAGAAAAACTTTTTCCCTCACCCAGGAATATTATTCAACATAGCATATGAAAAATAAGCCAAAATTATTCCACATGTATCTTACTGTATAGGGATATATTCTTATACAAAGTGGGTAAAATAAACTAATTATGAATTTTGCTATTCATAATTAAGAGACAGTAAGGTATGTAGATAAGCAAAACTCACTGAAAGACGAACAAGATCAAATACATCTCATGAAAGAGCAATAGAAATAATTTAGTAAATGCAATGCATTCTAATTCAGCCAAAACTGATCTTTAAAAAAAATCCTGCCTTTTCAAAACAAAATATTTTAAAAAAGAAGCAAATAATATGAATGAATAATAATCTTTATTTTATATGGTAACACAGATAGATCATAGCCAAAACAGGATGAGCAATTCCATTTTAGGGGGAAAAAAAAGAACTGTTGAATACAATTAATCCTTGCCAAACCTATCTAGCCATGATCATCGCCATCTTCAAACAGGGAGCCCCAGCCTAGTTGAAAATTATAGATCAATCTCTTTATGCTGCGTCACCTGTAAAGTCATGGAATCAATTATCAACTGATCCATTATTCTCCACTTAGAGACAAACAACCTACTCTCTTATAAACAATTTGGTTTCAGGAAAAAACTATCCTGTAATCTGCAACTCTTACACTGCAAAAACATATGGACTACACAACTCGATCAGGGCAAAGCAATATGCAATTTACATAGACTTCTGTAAAGCCTTTGATTCAGTGGTACATGACAAACTACTCCTAAAACTAAAGTCTTACGGTATCTCTGGACACTTGAATAACTGGATAGAAGCATTCCTGTCAAACAGATTACAAATGGTCAAAATTGGGAGCATCTGATCAAATTCTGTACCTGTCAACATTGGTGTCCCCAAGGCAGTGTTCTAGGACAACTCTGTTCATACTCTACATAAATGACTCTGCATCATTTATGTAGAACTGCATTCTTTTCGCTAATGATGTAAAACTATTCAACACCACCAACAATACTGCTACCTTCAAAAAGACTTGATGATGTATCAGAATGGTCAAACAAATGGCAACTTCAAATCTCAATAATAATAAAATAAACGCTCTGTCTTACATACTGGCAAAAAAAAATCAGAAAATAAAAATACAAGCTGAATAGTTAAGACCTTGTTGATGTCAAGGACCTTGGAGTACTCATCTCTCATGATCTAAGTGCTAGAGACCATTGTAACTACATAGCCAAAAAGTCATTAAGAGTTCTTAACTTAATCCTACATAGTTTTTTCTCTGGTAATATCACACTACTAACTAGAGCATACAAAAAATTTGCTGGAGCAATACTTGAATTCAGCTCATCAGTCTGGAACCCACATTACGTATCTGATCTTAATCCAATTGAGAAAGTCCAGGAATATTTCACAAGAAGATTTCTCGCGCTCCTCTACTAGTTGCAGAATACCTTATGCTACCAGACTTGAAATTTTAGACCTAGAAAACCTAGTATAGTACATAAAATTATATATTACAATGTCCTACCTGTCAATGAATACTTCAGCTTCAACCATAGCAATACAAGAGCACACAACAGATACAAACTCAAGGTAAACTTGATTGCAGCAATACGATTTCAGTAACAGAGGGGTCAATGTCTGGAATACTCCCACCTGACTTTGTGGTTTCTTCCCTAAACCCCAAAAATTTTAACCTTAAACTGTCTACTGTTGACCTCACCCCTTTCCTAAGAGGTCTGTAGGGGGCGTGCATAAGCACACCAACGTGCCTACCATCCCTGTCCCATCTTTTTTTGTCTAATGTGTATCCATTTCATGTATTCATAACTATGTTTATATTTATACCTGTTATCTTATAATCGCTTGACAAAATAAAATAAATAAATAAATAAAAAATTAGGAAAGAATAATAAACCGAAAAATATGGTGACACAGCTTCATTCTTAGTTGTTGGATGTATGAATCACAAAACACCACCAATATGTATGTTTTTAGAAATATTCTTAAAAGGAAAAAGGAAGTGGTGCCTAAAATATACTAATATACTGTATGTATGATTTCCTTCAAGTACTAGTTCAATAACTTACTTGGTGTTAATGCACAGTAATTTGTCTAAAATGTAACTTCTTCTATCTTCCAATATTGTATGAATTTTAACTACAATATGGCATGAAACTGAAATATAAATTCACTGAATTCCAATTTAGACACTGAAATAAAATCAAAATCAAGAATGTAAAACAAAACAAATGTTGCACAGATTTTTTTTACCTGAGAAGTTTATAGTAATGGAGAAACGAATTGCTCTTTTGAAAAATAAACTTAGCCTAAAATCAGAGCAAAAAGGTGACTAATCAGAACTAAAATTTACATGTTAAAATCTGTAACATGTGCGCCCTTTAGCTAAATAGGCATTTTCCCTCCTAAAATGTTGATACCAGGTTTCAACTACTTTTATGCTTCCTATTTTTACTTCAGACTATGCTTAGCAATCATGCAAGGATTTCAAAGCAAAGAAAGCAGTGTAAGCAATGCATAAGAAAAAGCAAAAACATGGTCCTTCCTAAATGAAAATGTTCTTAATGCTAGGCATTTTAGTTCTAATTTGTTTTGAAAAGTAATAAATACTTTGAAGATAAATACTTAAAGATAAATAATAAATGCTTCTGCTGAAACATCTGACCCAAGAGTAATTGCTATCTATGCTATATATATCCATGGCAAAAGAGCATAAATGTTATCAAAATGTTAATCTCATAATACACAGTAATATAAATTAACTCCTCAGAAGGAATCAATTTAAGTCTGTAAAGTTGTGTATCTATTGTTCTGGCAATAATGCAGAATTAGTAAAAGGGTTAAATAGATCACTTTGGAACCCAATTCAAGATTTAAACAGCAGCAGAAAGTAACATAGACAGTAACTTAGAAGTGTGGCCTGATATTGGCAATTTTCAAATGGTCAAAAATTTTTAGAAGGGGAAAGATGACATTCACTTGATAATTAAAGGAGACTGTAAAAATTCTGTCAAATCCTCAAAAGGGATTGCTTTCTAGACCAGGGGTTGCCAACCTTTTGGACCTCAGAGACCACCATAATTTCAAATCCTGGGGACCACTAATATGAATTTTGACTGACAGTGGCTTGCTGATATTGGTGGGAAAGTCAGTCCCATATTTCAGAACTGCAGTAATCACACGGCCTGCCATGGATGAGCTGCTCTGGGATGATCAAAGGGCCAGTCTTGTGACTACTGCAGCTCTGGAATATGGGACCCACCCGTGGTGGGGTTGGAAATCTCCACTGTAGGTGTTGGCACCTGTAATATGCAAATTTGTGGGTAGTGCAACACGCAAAAAGTAGTGCAGCCCTTGCTGGCCAGGACAAAATAATGGTGCTGTTGCAGCAAGAGGGTTCTGGTGGCAGAGGTGGGCTGAAGTGGCGATGGAGATGGCTGAAAGGTGCAGGAAGCGCAGCACTACTTGCACTTGCATGGGACTCCACCTTCCAGCTCGCCTCACCTGGCCTGGGCTCTTCCTCGATAGCCATGGGTGTAGAGACGGCCTGGAGCAGAAGTACTGGCTGGTGGTGGTGGGAGGGGGAGGAGTTTGCATTCACCATCCAGTTCAGAGGCGCAGAATTGGGGAGTCTCATCGTCAGTTTTCTCGTCCCTCAGTGCGCTGCTCTGCTGCCCCCCTGGCCCCAAAGCTCCAGCCATTGCTGCCCGAGGGACAGGAAAAGCGAGCTGAAACATAGCTCTTGCTGGGGTGAAAGATCTCGTCTTCCTCAGCGCTCTTTTAGTCTGGGCATCCTACCTTCGCTGCTGGCTTGTTGCGGGACTGACGGGAACTCCAGGTTAGGTTGAGCTGAGTGTCTTAGAAGCCCCATAGTTTTCCTCATCACTGTTTGTGCAGTTGAGAACTCAAGCTTTTCTGGTCTCGACATCCTTTGGCCTCCACACAAGAGGACCCTGAGAGATGTCAGAGTGTGTCTTCTGACCCTCTGGCGCTCACCTGCAAGTCTCTGTGCTCTTTCAGGCCTGGCTTGCTGACTTTCTGCTGCCCCACCCCAGCCATCACTGCCTGGGGAAGGCAGAGGAAAAGAAAGTGAGCAGAAACATACCTCTCGCTGGGACGAAAGAGCGGAGATCGGGGGAAGGCAAAGGCAACAGAAAGCGGCGCTTTTCAAAGGCGGCAGCTTGTATCTTCTGTTGCCTCTGCCTTCCTCGATCTCAGCTCTTTTGCCCCAGTGAGAGCTATGTTTCTGCTTGCTTTTCCTGTGCCTTCCCTGGGCAGCAATGGCTGGGGCCATGGACTGGGGGGAGGGAACAGATAACAGATCAGAGTGCTGAGAGGGACAAGAAAACTGATGATGCGAACGATGCCCCATTCTGTGCCTCTGAACTGGATGGTGAGCACAGACTTGCCCACTCCCACTATCACCAGATGGTTCTTTTCCTGCCCCAGGCCATCCCTAGAGCCTGCGGCTATCAAGGAAGAGCCCAGGCCAGGAGAGGCAAGCTGGAAGTGTCACACAAATGCAAGTCACATGGCACTCCTGCACCTTCCAGCCATCTCCATCGTCACTTCAGCCCGCCTGTGCCACCAACCCCCTCTTGCTGCAACAGCACCTCATCCTGGTCATGACGGATGTGCTGCTTTTTGCAAGTTTGTGCTCGGCCGAAGAGTGGGGACCAGCGCTTGGGTGGGCCATGTGAGCAATGCAGCTTTGTGTTCCCGTGCAGCCTGGATTAATTGCTTTGAGGGAGGTGCTTTGGGGGGGACATTTCTTTGAAGACCACCAAAATATACTTGTGGCCCACCAGTTGGCAACCATTGTTCTAGACCAGCAGATTCCATGCTATGTACAAATGTTTGTTTTTATGCAATAGTAGGTACAATATTAATTATAATGTTGCATGATGTAATGTAGAAATAAATATTCAAAACCAGAGAGATACAGATTGTGAAGGTGAGCTGTTTGTTTTGTATCTATGTGCATATATGAATAAAAAGTATGTTTGTGTGTGTGTGTGTGTGTGTGTGTAATTTGTAAAAGCTTTGAAGGAAAAAGGATAAAAAATAAGCATGACAATTACAGGGAACCTGTTTTAAATTTTTGACACAGGAATATTACTAATTTTGTTCTTTCTCTAAAGTGATTATGCTATAAGACTAAACAAGGCTAAATAAAAGGGAGTCTAAATATTTACTTTATGAAGAAAACAAACTTTATTAATCTACATAACTGCAAATATTATTATCTAAAATGTATCAATGTTCAACATTTAAGCTAGTCTAATGTCATTGTGACTTCATATATGCTGCAATTTATACAACACAAAACTTTCAAAATTTGTTTCCTTTATCTAGGAGATATAGACATCTCTAAGAAATGCATCATCTTCAGTCAAGAAGAAGTAAATCGAAACAAAGCTGAATCTGGCAGAAATTGGCAAGAAGAAAATGAAGTAACATACATACAGAAATCAATGGTATTAAAATTAACCCCTAATTTGTCTTTCTTCTTATGTATGCTAATTGTTCCCATCCAGTTACATGTCAGACCATACCTAATTTTAGCCAATCCCCCCCCCCCCCNGCCACCCCCCCCCCCCCAAATAAGCATTAGCTTCCTCCAAATGAACCTCAGAGCTTCTTTTGCTCTTTTCTTGTGTTGTAAAGTAATGGGTGTTGGTAAATTTACCTGAGAATGCCCCTTCTATCTATGCTGCTAGGGAGCCCAGGATGCATTAGACTCCTCCTGATGACATCATCAAGCTGAGTCTGTCTTGTATAAAAGGAGCAGCCTGTGGGACTGACCCCAGCTTTGAGGTCTTGACAGACTTTAGTCTGAAACTTGACAGACTTTAGTCTGAAAGCCAAACAGAATCTTGAACAATAACATATCTTACTATAGTCCGGATGTAACAAGGGAGGGACTGGGGTCTCTAGCAGCATAGATAGAAAGGGCATTCTCAGGTAAATTTACCAATGCCCATTCTCCTCCATGGTACTACGAGAGCCCAGGATGGGACATACCAAAGCGCCTGCATGTCCTCAAGAGGGTCCTTATCTAGTTAATCACTCTGAAGTTGGAACTACTCGCTGAAGCACCCGTCTGCCAAAGGCCACAATTGTTGAGGCATAGGAGTCCAGGTGGTAGTGTCTGATGAACTGAGATAGGGATGTCCATGTAGCTACTCTACAAATCTCTTCTAGGGGTGCCTGAGTGGTCCAGGCAGCTGAAGTCGCAGCACTTCTATTGGAGCGTGCTGTCAGGCCCTAGCGCACCGGCATAGTTCTGTAGCTTTGTAGGCTACCTCAGCTAATGTTGGAATGAGACCCTATTTTTGACACCAATGATAAAAAAACCTCCAGGTGGCATCATAGATGTGTATTTAGATGGTTTACAAGATGCTTGTATAGTAAGGATGACCCTTTCTGGGAGATTAGCCTCTCTTAACAGTTGCTGCTCAATCACCACATGGTCAGTTTGAACCACTGGGGATCTGGGTGGAGCAGGGCTCCCTGATGAAGAGAGATCTTGTGGTCTGGGATCACAAGTGGTTACAGATAGGTTCACCAGATCTGCAAACCAGGGTCTCCTGGGCCAATGGGGGACAGGAGAATCAGCCCTACCCGTTCCTCCAATATCTTCCGAATGACAGCCGGAATGATGGGAAGAGGGGGAAAAGTGTAGAGGAGACCAGTGGGCCATCTGCTCCAAAGTGCATTGATCCCCTCTGCTCCCTGACAAGGCAACCTGGTGAAGAACCTGTTACTTGAGTGTTTTGGGGAGAGGCGAAGAGATCTACCTCCAGGGTCCTGAACCTGAGGGAGAGATCACTGAATATGGACTGGGGAAGGGACCATTCTGCATTCTGGTTGACTAGGCTCCTGCTCAGCCAATCGGCTTGACTCCCGAGATGTGGTCTGCTGTGATAGATAGCAGGTGTTTCTCCACCCACCAACCCAATCGTTCAGCTTCCTTCATAAGGTCCCTGGATCTTTTCCCCTTTTGCCTGTTGACATGTGCCTTTGTGGCCATATTGTCTGTCAACACTAGCACATGGCATCCAGCTATCCTGTCCCTGATATGTTTCAGTGCTAGATATATGGCTCTGAGTTCTAGCCAGTTTATAGGGCCGGTCTTGTCCATCCAGGACCAAATCCCTTGAGCTATGTGCCCATCCATGTGGGCCCCCCCAACCCAGGGGACTTGCACTGATGGTGATGAGCAGTCTGTCCGGTTCCTTAAAAAGGGCTGGGGAGAGGGCTCCTTCCAAAGAGCTGGGGAGAGCCACCAGTTGAAGGAGCGATGGGTCTGTGGAGTGAGCTGGACCCTGGCAGACGTGTGGCTGGTTCCTGCTCATTGAAAGGGGAGCAGGAATCATTGTAGAGCTCGAGAGCGTAGCCTTACTCACATAATGATGCCAATGCATGAGATCATTTTCTCTAATAGTTTGGACAACAGCGACAGGGAGACAAGAGTTCAAGATGTTGAACCTGCCAAATGATCTTGGTAAGGTTCTTCCCTCGATCTGGAGACAGAAAAACTTGGCATAGAATTGTGTTGATGACAGCTCCCAGGTGGAACAATTTTTTTGTGGGAAAGAGATGGCTTTTCCTGGAGTTGATGGAAAAGCCATGGTACTGAAGGCAATCGAGTGTGGTTTGTAGATCTCGATGGACGGAGTGGGTGGATGATGGCAGTATCAAAATGTCGTCCAAGTAGCATTGGATCCTCACTGGAATAGACTGGAGCGAAACCACCAATGCCGCAAATATCTTTGTGAAGACTCTTGGAGCCGACGAGAGCCTGAAGGGAAGGTCTCAATACTGGTTATAGGAATTCTGGTAACAGAAACGGAGAAACTAGCAATGATGAGGCCAGATGGGAATGTGGAGGTAAGCCTCCATGAGATTAATGGAAAAGATCACCCTTCCAAATGCTCTCTAAAATAGAACGCAGAGTCTGCATTTTAAAGTGCCTGTATGGGATAAACTCATTCAGAAATTTTCGGTCAAGAATGGCTCCCACCCCAAGCCTTAGGGACCATGAAAAGCCGAGAATAAAAGCCACGTCCCCGTTGGAGTTCAGGACCTGGTTGAATGGCCCTTATGTCGACCAGGTGTTGAATGGTCCTTCATGAACTGTCCTGGAAAACAAGGCAGAACACAACATTTTCCGGGGGTGACCACAGAAATTCTAGTTGCAACCCTGACACCTTACTGTATTGAGTACCCAGGCGTCTGTCGTTAACTCCTCCCATCTGAAAGCGAAGGAGGCCAAACGACCTCCAATGGGAGGAGAACAAGGGATTATTTAGAGTGATGGAAAGAGCGACCGCCTCCCCCACAAAAGGGCCATTTACCAGCAGTTTGCTGTTGTCTACCGGGTGCCTTGGGGCGTTGTTCTTGGCACTGGGAATGTGCTTTGTGCAGCCTGGAGAAGCAAAAAGTATTTTCGGGCCTGAATGGAGCTGACCGGTATGGGGCCACCTGTACGGAAGTCTGCCTCCTTCCCTGTTGAGGAAAGAATTTTTCTTTTGTCCTTTGTTTCAACGATGAATAGATCAAGAACATTGCCGAACAGCTTCCCGCTGGTGTAGGGGGCCAAAGCCAGCTTTTACTTGCACCAGGGCTCCGCTTGCCAATTTTGTAACCATAGCAGTCTCCTCGCTGCCACAGACGATGCCATGGCCCTGTAGGAGAACTTGGCGGAGTTAAGAGTGACATCTGCCATGAATTCTGCTGCTGCTATAATTTTATTGAGATCCTGATGTGATCTAAAATCTGATGGGTGTAGGTACCAAATCTGTTGGTGCAGCCAGCGGATGGAAGACCTTGTAAAAAACGATGCAGCAGTTGAGGCCCAGATGGCCCAAGTAGAGGCTTGATGGTTACACTTCATGTTTGTTGGGTGTGTTTGTCCTCTGCCTTTAGTATGTCCTAAGGCTCAGTTGGAGTGCTTGAGAAGGAAGCCATGACTGGGGCCTCTACCAAGGGAACTGCAAGGTATGGTAGCTAGGGAAGGGCCCATATTGTAAAACCACCTATCATGGGACAATGGGCGGGGGAAGCAAATTGCTCCTTCACTAAGTCCAGAAAATGATGGGGGATAGAAGGACCTCTGAGTGAACAACGGGTTTGGAGAAGAGGGAATCCCCATGTCCCGACTGCACCACTTGAGGTTCGGGGGCAGCTTCATCTGAGGACAACTGGGCTGTGACCAGTGCCTTGTGGAGGAGGGGTTTAAATAAGGCAGGTTTGAATACTGTGGCTGAGGGAAGTTGATCAAGCCTCAGGTCCTCCTCTTCCTTCGAGAGGTTGGGGTCTCAGATTTCTCCCTCTTCCTGTTCAAATGCAGGAGAGGGGCTACATTTAGATGGTTGTGCTTGGTCTCCCTGCTAAAATCAACCCATTTTGCATGGGTAGGAGGGGCCCTGTGCTCCACAAGGTGAGGTTGTCCCCTTTTGGGGATCTGGGCCTAAAAGTCAGCCGGAAAAATGGGCTGGGACCTGTCTGAGGGCCTAAAAATGTGTTGAAGCCCTTCTGCTAGGCCCTGTTTGATGGCTATGGAGACTACATCATGGATGTCAGAGGGTCTGCCACTCAATGGAGGATCTGGGGGTCGAAGGTTTGCCGCTGTTGGGGTAAATGAGCCTCTGGTCTTGGTTGAGAGCTACTTTGGGCTACAGATGGCAGAGAAGAAAAAAGGTCCCAAGGAGCCTGTATGAAGTAGGTTCCTGATCTGTTCAAGTCTTGAGGCCCAATTTGGTCCTGAAGCCTCTCTGGGGATCAGGATTAAAGGTGGCTAAGAGGAGCTGGAGTTTCCCCCATACCCCTGGAAGTACTTGCCTGAACCACCAGAGGATAGGCTGGTTGAGAAACCTGTTGCAGTTGTCCCTCATTTGTTCAATAGTCTTATTGAACTGTCTCTCCAAGGCCACATGTCTTCGTTTCTCTGCTTTTAGTTCGCCTGGGATGTTTTCTTGGGGCCCAAGGCTTTGGCCTGATCTTGGCCGCTACCTCCCTTTGAACAGATTGAGAGCATTGTCTCCTTCTTTTTCCTTTGGCAGTCTAGAGGCCTTGGATGTTCAGGCCCAAAAGCTCTGCATGGATCTTGTCTTGATCCATAGTTGGCATAAACAGACACAAGAGGTGCTGGGACCGACCCTCACTAAGTGTTGCCTATGCAGTAGCCTGAATTAGAGCCCTTTTTGGGGATAGGAGCAGGCCGTTGGTAGATGAAGCCACCTAAAATGGCTGCTCACCATGTGCGTTGGAAGAGGAAGCTTTCAAAATGGCCTCTCGCATGAATTGCAGGCTATTAGTCGATCCCTAGGCTGTTTAGTCGATCCCAAGGCTGGAAACAGCCCGGACTGGCGAAATCGCCTAGAAAGGGAAAAAACCACGGTTTTTGTTGTTTTTCATATCAACTGTGAGGCACGGTTATTGCCAATACGATCTTTACAATCGTGGCAGCCGAAATCGCAAAGGAAGAGCTGTAGGGGAAGGCCAAGGGCTTCTCCCTTACTTACAGTCTTCCTTGGGTTGAAAACATCGAATCCTTGGCATTGCAAGCGGAGCCCCACTCTCCTGAAGGCGCAGCTGCACCGGGTCCCCGGGAGCTGTGCCAATGATCTAAGATTGCTGTTGATTTTTGCTGCTGACTAAAACTGTTTTTTCAGAGACACCAGCTCAATTGTCATCAAAAGAAGCTGAGTCAAATCTGGGGTCACTCCCACATGCTGCTTCTTTTATATAAGACAGACTCAGTTTGATGATGTCATCAGAAGGAGACTAACCCATCCTGGGCTCTCCAAGCAGCATGGAGGAGAATCTCCTATTACTTTATTTTTTTTAGTCCAGTCAATTTTAGCTTGTTTCAGAATGCTCTTTCCCAAAGATCTATAAGCATTTTCTATCACTAGGTGGAGTGATAGCAGTGAATTTTACTACATTACACCCTTTACTGATGAAAAATAAAGCGGCAATTATTTGAAGTTGCATTATTTTGAAAGCATCAAGTAATAATAACATTGAAAAATGAAAAGTAGATTAATTCCACTTTCTTTTGAAGTGAGAACCTTAATACTGATGAAGACACAATGAGGCCCTTAAGCCCTGATTTATGGAGAATTATTGGTTTTGCAGAGTAACATTTTAAGTTTGTTGTTATTATTTTAGCCAACTGTGTTTGTAGGAAGGTTATTGCATATAAGTCCTTTGGTTGCAGAATCTGTATTCTGATAAAGGGGATATGTATCTGGGACAAGGAAAAGTAACCATTCTATGACTAGATTATTATTTTTCTTCATTCTTTTTTTCTGATTATTTTGCAGCCTTTCAATGCCACAAGTGTGCCTGTGTAATACTACATGACCAAAGTTTGGGAAGTTAATAAAATACCCAGATTAAGACCAACAGTCACGAAACATATTTGCTATGTACTAAGCTTTTTAATTTTAAAAAATAAAGAGCTATATTACTTTAATAGCTTGAAAAACCTAGAATCACAAAATAAGAACCTACATATTTTCCCCAACCTTAATTTTGTGGCATGAGTGCTGGAACAGTTTGTTGGTGTTTTCTTCCCCATAGCGTTATTAATGCTCCGCCAAAGAAATAAGCATTCTGCTTTGTTGTGGCATTTCAAGGACAGAGTCTACCTTGATTTCTTATTCCTGTGCCAGTAACTTGCCTTTTATAATCAGCAAATTGCTTTTATATAAAACAGATATTTTTTATTATGAAATTTACTGATTGGCCATCATCCTTATTACAGATATTTTGTGAGCAAGCATATGCACTTCACAGAAGCCATTTTATAATACTGTACATGGCAAAATAATGCATCTACTGGTTATAAAATGCTGGAGATCCCTAACATAGCTGACATAAGCCATGTTTGCTGAAGGCTTCTCCCTAAAAATAGACACGGATATTTTAATTGGTGAGAAATCAACAAAGGCTATGCTTTAGATCAGGAGTTGCTAACCTTGTAGCTCTCATGGGCCACCAAACTCATAATTTTAATACCCAAGGACCACTAATATACTTTTTTTAAAAAAATAATACATTTAAAATAAGATATTATTATATTAAATAAAAATTAAATATTAAAATTATATATATATATATATATATATATATATATATATATATATATATATATATATATATATATATATATATAT
>BHFT01067222.1:0-10446 GCA_004320025.1 Laticauda laticaudata | reverse complement strand
GCCAAATTTCAAGTTTGTAGGCTTTACGGTTCTGGAGATTTTGTGATGATGCATGAGTGGTATTTTGCTTTTATATAGAGAAATTAAATTCTCATCCAGCTCTTTTGAGTTGCACCAGACACTGCCATCTGGCATTTATGTGTTTATATTACATATTCTGATGATCACATAACAAAACACTGTAGTAAGGCCACGAGGTCTTTGGAAATGGCCTTCTCAATTTGTTACAAAGAAGTCTGATCCAAGGATTGTTTCTAATATAGGTATTCCTCGACTTACAACCATTTGTTTTGTGATGATTCAAAGTTACCATGGTGCGGAAAAATAAGTCTTATGGCTGTTTTCACACTTAAAACCGTTGCATCCCCGGGGTCATGTAATTCAAAATTCGAGCACTTGGCAGCTGGCTCCTATTTACAACGGGCTCGTGTGATTACATTTTGCGACATTCTGACAAAACAAAGTGAATGGGGGGAATCAGATTCGCTTTACAAATGTGTTATTAAGTTAACAACCACCACAATTCACTTAATGATGGTGGCAAAATTTGTAAAATGAGGCCAAACTCAACTGTCTCTCTTAGCAACAGAAATTTTTGACTCAATTGTGGTCATAAGTTCACACATACACACACACAGGTGTGCGCGCGCACACATACATACATATATATTCCTGGTCATAACTTGAGGAATATAAAACTTTTATGTGGTCATAAGTTGAGGAATATAAATTTTTATGTGGTCATAAATTGAATATAATTTTTTTATGTGGTCATAAGTTAAGGAATATAATTTTTTTATGTGGTCATAAGTTGAGGAATACCTGTACAATGGAATATATATGTGGCTATTCTCTTGTTTACCGTATACCTTGAGAAAATAACAGACAATATATTCTGTAGCAATGGAGATATCTTCCTTTAGGTAGAGTTCTTTTTCCTGGCCATCTTTAAATATTTAATTTAAAAAAAAAATCTCTGCTTTTGTTCTAAAATTATATGTCATTTTGCCAGTTGACGCTGATGTGACGGTCATCGGCTCTGGTCCAGGAGGCTATGTTGCTGCCATCAAAGCTGCCCAACTTGGCTTTAAGGTGAGCAAGAATGGTAAGATGCCAAGGTAATGTCTCAATACTCTGTTTCCCTGAAACTACGATCCACCCTGAAAGTAAGCCCTAGCTTGGATTTTACACGTGTGCCCAGTATAAGCTCTACCCACAAAATAAGCCCTAATTAAGATCCCACCCACTCCAGAGTGCATGGATAAAAAATAAAGTAGAGTGGAGATGGGGGGGTGGAGCTGCCCTACTACTTACCTTGGACAGTTGCAGCCAGGCCTTGCACATCCTGACACCTGCCTGGCCGGCCCATTTCTTCTGCATCTGGCAAGGCTTTCCTGAAGGCCTCTGGAGCTGAGAACAAACCTCTGGATCGATCCAGAGCTCTTTTATCGGCTGCAGAGGCCTTCAGGAAAGGCTTGATGGCTGCAGAAGAAGTTCCTGGAGGCCTCTGAAAGTGAAAAAGAGCCTGGGGGCGACGCATGCAAGTGAGGTTAATCAGTTGATGACATCCCCCCAAAATAATACCCGGTGCCTTTTCTGGTGGCAAAAAATAATCATAAAAAAAATAAAACAGGGTCTTATTTTGGGGGGGAACACGGTAGTTTGGAAAAGTTTGCCAAAGTTCTTACCAACATGTGAAAGACTGGAAGTTTAATCATCTTGTAGTGCAGGTAGGAGGTGGTTAAATATGACGGACTTTCAGTGAAACCCAGATTATAAGACATTTGAAATAGAAACTCTGAGAATTCAATAATGTTCATTCACCCTTAGTTGGATTTGACTTCGAGTGTCATAATGAAATATGATTATGGTTTCCTAGGGTAGCCTTTTCTTTGAACATTAGGACAGGAGACCACCAGGGAATTTGAAGGCTGTAGACTAGAATGAGAAATTGGATAAAGCAGGCCAGAAGAAAATGCAGGGCAAGCCCATTCTCCCCAAGAAAATGGCCTAGATAAATCAAACCACAATCAGACTTAGTGTTCTGACCTAGGCTTCCCAAGATCATGAAGCAGACTCCTCATCCGGATAAAACCTCTTTTATTTAGGTTAAAGTGAATTCCTCTCCAGCAAAGTCCCGGCAAACAGCCTTTCATAAGATTTTTTACAACTACAGACCTTTATCAGGCTTGGAGAGTTGCCAGGTCAATATCTTCCAAATGCCATGCTGTAGTTGCAATTACTTGGCAAGGAGTCAGGAACAAATCTTCATCCTAATGAATTGAACTAATTGTCTCCTGCAAACACCACTCCCCTTTTGGTCCTCTTTATTCCCTATGGGGGGAAATTCACTCCCAAGTCAATCCTTGTTTCTTAATTGTTCTCCTGGCAGCTCTGCATGCACACACTGGGAACAGGCTCCAGCTGTTCTTCTGCCTTACTGCTGCCCAACTCCGAAGGCAGCTGATAACTGTCAGATGGCTCTGGCTCCATCTCTGCCTCTGACACAGAGCCCTCAGAGCCTTCCCCAGACCCCAGTACTGCCTCATGTTCCTCCCCAGCCTCCTCACTGTCCAAGTCTGCTGCCAGTTCTGCCGGCCACTGGTGGGCCACAACACTTAGGTAGACTAAACTCTCTTTGAAAATTAGTTCCTTAGTAATGCTTGTCTAACTCTGCCACTCAGATGTAGTTTTTGTATTGTTGTATTGCCTCCCGAAAGGAAATTTTACTTATTTTATTGATTAAATTTATTGCCTGCCCATCTTACACAGGGTTGGTTTCTGGACCAATTGTAATAGGATTGTCCTCAGAAGATGAATCCAGACGCCGGGTTTCTGTATGAAAAATTATGTTCAAATTATTATGTTTGAAAGCAGTCTTATTCAGAAACACGAGTGATAGAAGCGGGGCAGATTATTTTCTTTTTATAACTCCCCTTGGCCATTTTATCCAGTTTTAATTCCCTGTGGATCACTTTGCAAAAACTGCAGGACTTAAGTTTTTTTTCCTAAGGAATCCTTGATGCTCTGAATCTAATTTTTTTTTCTCTCAGATGTCTCATTACCAAACATCAGTGCTGCAAGGGAATGTTTTTCTATGTACAAAAATGCTTCTAACCCCTCCTGAAGTCCCAGGAGTGCATTTTTGGCAGCAAAACTAAACAGTCTCTTGCTTTTAAAACCCTAGACTGTCTGCGTGGAGAAAAACGAAACCCTGGGTGGGACCTGTTTGAATGTTGGATGCATACCTTCTAAGGTAGGTTCGGGATTTGTCTTTCCCAGGGGTCGGCAACCTAAACGCTCAAAAAGAGCCACAGAGGTCCTAACTGGAGGCCCCCCCAATTCAATTCTGGAGTCGACCAGAAGTCTGGTTCCTCCACCATAGAGTCTCCTCCTAGCAGGGCATCCTTTTTTCTTTGCCAACCGGAAGTCCGGTTGCCCCACCATAGAGCCTCCTAGCAGAGTGTCCTTTTTTCTCTGCCGACTGGAAGTCTGTTTTCCCCCCCCTCCCCCACCATCGAGTCTTTTCCTAGCATGGTGTCCTTTTTCCTCTGCCTGTCCTAACCAAAAACCTTAACAGTTGTGGAGGTGACTGTTCTGACCAAGGCTTATTGAGACACTAACAAACACATGTTAGTTCCAAACTCTTATTTTGATGGCTGTGAATTATAGTTAATCACAGCCCATAAAGAGTCTCAAACAATTCCACCGAAGTCTGCCAAAGTCCTTCCTGATAAGCACGCACCTTTATCTTTCTTGAAATGCTGCCAATGACTAAATTGCCAATTAGCAGTACAAGGCCAAACGGAGCACAGAATCAACACGGGGCTTCAGATTTCAAACCGACCAGAATGAGCATAGTTGCTTTCTGCAAAGGCTCATGTCCCTTTGCTCCTCCTTTATGTCTTATGGGAGGGGCCAATCACCTCCAAGCCTTACTCCCAAGTNGCCTCACTGATGTCAGATTCTGGAGGCTCCGGAGTCAGCACATAACTCCCAGATAGTCCTGGCCCCATCTCTGTGTCGGACGCAGATCCCTCGTCTGAGTCCTCCCCAGACTCCTGGACTGGCCCATCTTCCTCCCCACTGTCTGACTGCTGCCGTCTCCACAGGCTGCTGGCAGACCACAACAGTGATCAGAAAACCCACTCCTTGCCATAGAGTCTCCTCCTGGCATGTTGTGCTTTTCCTCTCCCTAATAGGAAGCCCCTCTCAAAAGTGTGGGACCGACGAGTGACGCAGTGCTGAAAGAGCCACATGTGGCTCCAGAGCTGTGGGTTGCCTATTCCTGGTCTTTCCCATCCTATCAGAGACAAATTATCAAAAATTTTGCTCCTTGAAGAACGATGGTTAAAATGGTACTTTTAGAAGCTGTGAAGTGCTCAGAGGTAGCCCTCCATTTAATGACCACAATGGAGCCCCAAAACTTATGCTGTTAAATGAGAAATTTTCTGAAGTGTGGTTTGTCCCATTTTATGAGTCTTCTTGCCATACTTGGTCATTAAGTGAATCCAGCTTCCCCATTGATTTTGCTTGTCAGAAGGTGGCAAAAGGAGAATCATGTGTGTCCCTGTGACTGTCATAAATATGAACCAGTTGCCAAAGCCTCTGAATTTTGATCACGGGGATGCTGCAGTGGTTGTTAAGTGTGAAAAACGGTCATAAGTCTCTTTTTTTTCGGTGCCATGGTAACTTCAAACAGTAAATGGACTGTTGTAAATCCAGAACTACCTGTAGTTTATGAGTTGCACTGTGGTTATATTAGCTAGCCATCTTGCTGTTTGTTACAGTCCCAAATATATGGGGTGTATATGTGTGAAGAAGCTTAGTACAGAGACAGTATTGAGTGGACTGAATGACTACTTAAGATAAGACAAGACACCTCAAATATTATATATATTAAAACGAAATACCGCTCACGCATCATCAAGAAATCTCCAGAACCATAAAGCCTACAAACTTGAAATTTGCCATGTATGTTTCTCTTGGCTTCTAGGTGCTTGCTAAGAAAGGATTTTTCCAAATGACCCTCAGAGCATTTAGAGTATTTCCTATATTATTATTATTATTAACACGCTAAGAGTTCTATTCCTTCTCCCTACCTGAAAAGAAATCTCTTCCAAATGCAAAACACCAGCAGAGGAGAGGAGTTTCAGTTTCAGAGCAGCAACCAGCTTTAGTACAGAACAGTTGAGCTAAGCCACTCCTAGGCTCCTTGCTGTCTCCTCCTTGCTCACACACGAAATACTGTTTCAGTTTCCAAACAGCCCTCAACTCTCACAGTGACAGGACGCTAGCCAGATGAATGCCAATGGATGCTGGTAGGCAGAGGCAGAATTTTTTCCCCCTTATTTTCCTCCCCCAAAACTAAGCCCAATCACATAGTTTCGTAGTGAAGCATGGGTATCGAACTAGTATTAAATATGGAAGTGCTGCCTTGAAGCTATGAACAACACATAATCAGAGTTTTAAGTACTTTACCAGGCTGTATAGGGCTAGTTATTTTAAATGCACTTGTTTTTTTAATGAGGCATTTTCTGGATAGTTTGTGTGTTTGATCGAAATCTGTTTTATATTACAGGCCTTATTAAACAATTCACACTTATACCATTTGGCTCATGGAAAAGACTTTGCTAGCAGGGGCATCGAAAGTGAGTATGCTAGAGAACTATATAACTCCTGCTAAATTTATTCCAATTACTTGTTTGTATCCCACCTTTATTATTTTTACAAATAATCCAAGGTGACAAACACACACAATGCTCCTTCCTCCTCTTCTTCCTCCCCTACAACAATCCTGAGGTGACTTTCCTTCTTTCTAGCTCTACCGACCTACCAACCTACCTATATATCTACATATCCATATATTTTTGTTTCTATCTCCCTTTCCTATCTCCCTTCCTTCCTTCTCTCCTTCTTTTTCCTCCCTCCCCTTCCCTCCCTTTACTTCCTTTCTTGTCCTTTTTCTTTCCTTCCTTGTCCTTCTTTCCTCCCTCTTTCCCTTCATTCTCTCCCTCCTCTCTTTTCTTCCTTCCTTCCTTCCTTCCTTCCTCTTCCCTTCTCTTCCTTTCCTTCCTTGTCCTCCCTCCCTCCCTTGTCTTCCCTTCCATCCCTCTCTTCCCTTTTTTCCTTCCTTCCTTATCTTTCCTTTCTTGTCCTACCTTCCTTTTTTCCTTCCTTCCTTCCTTGTCCTTCCTCCCTCCCTCCCAGCTACGTTTGTATTGCAATGTTCAATTGTTGGGTGAACTCCCTTTAAGATTGCGGGATGCCCAAGACTAACTGATTCCTTCCCATTCATAATTTGTATTTCAACAGTTACAGGTCTCAGGTTGAATTTAGAGAAAATGATGGAACAGAAGAGCGGTGCGGTGAAAGCTTTAACAGGAGGAATCGCCCACTTGTTTAAACAAAATAAGGTACCCTTTTGACAAAAACACACATGGGCTTTTGTTTGCATTTTCCCTAGCTATTAAAGCATTTTACACCTCTTTAATCTGCTGGCGAAGGATTAATAAAGGGGAAAAAAGGACTTCCCTAGAAAACATTTAGTAATAGAACAGCTTAGGAAAATTAAGAGATCTATTAAAAGTGCTTTTTAAATATTTTTTTCCATCAAAAAACCCAAAAGAAATTAATCTTCCAGATCTCTCACTTCCGAAGGGAAAGCATATCAGTTCCATAGCTACAGGGGTGGGTTTGTTTTTCTTATAGTAAATGACGAGTTAGAACAAACCGTCTGATTTATATTTTGATTTTCAAACATCTCTTTGTAAGAAATGATCATATCTCAGATAGTCTCAATGTCAGGGCTCCAGCAGTTACCCACATTTAAATCATCAGTCTCGAGCTGAACTTCCAAAACTTAAAGAATATTTATTAAGAGTAAACATGCTGGTGCTGCTTGGGTGTAGCCGACTCTGAGACAGTTCATTCACTGTCACCCTTGACCCTGGTTTTCCTCCCACCCCCTGGGTATATCGTAATTCATATTCTCCAATGGGACACATCCATAGTCAAGAGTCATCAATCATGTTCTCCGATTGGAGTTTTGTGCGGCAGAAACTCCAGTCGCTTAGTTATAATCTTTGCAAGATATGAATGGAATGCACTTTCGATTCCGAACTGTTGCATTGCTATTTCAAACTCCTCCCCCTTTCTGTTGGCAACTATAAAATGGGCATAGAAAATGTTTTATGAGTTGACATTGGCCTTTTTATCCACCTCTTGAGTCCTTCCCTAGAATGAGCAGATGTTTAATAAGAACAACAAGAACAACAATAATAACAGCAATAACAACAACAATAATAATATAATTACAGGACCTAAACTGTTCCAAGCATAGCTTCCTTTTGCAATTGGCTGTTATTATTTAAATGACAATGTGTTGGCAAAAGATAATTGTTTCTTTGGTTTTTTTTAAAAAATGATTTTTCTTTCCTCCTTTAAGGTAACACATGTGCCTGGCTTTGGAAAAATAACTGGTAAAAACCAGGTCACCGCAACAAAAGATGATGGCAGCACTCAGGTTATCAATACGAAGAACATCCTCATAGCTACAGGTTCAGAAGTAACACCTTTCCAAGGAATTACGGTATGGCTTGGCTTTGAAGTTTAGCTACCGTAATATTCACCCGGAGTATTGTTGATGTGATAATATTTTCTTTAAACAACCGTGTTTCCCTGAAAATAAGACTTAACTGGAAAATAAGCCCTAGTAGGATTTTTCAGGATGCTCATAAAATAAGCCCTATCCCCGAAAATAAGCCCCAGTTAAGATGGTCAACCAGGAGGACCCAGTTAGTACCTATTTTCCCCCCCAAATAAGATCTAACCAGAAAGTAAGATGCGTCTTTTGGAGCAAAAAATAATGTAAAACCCGGTCTTATTTTCAGGGAAATAAGCTATTACTATATGGAAGTTAGGGGTAACATTTCAGAGTTGTCCAACTGTGGAAACTTTAAGCCCTGTGGACTTCAACTCCCAGAATTTCCCAGCCAGGATGGCTAACAGGAATTCTGGGATTTGAAGTTCACAAGTCTTAAAAGTTGCCAAGGTTGGGTGCTTTTGTAAATTTATATTTAAATTTCTTGGGTAAAGCTCTGTCCATGTAAAGAGGATTGTTTTCTCCCCTCAATTTATTTAGATTGATGAAGACACCGTCGTATCATCCACTGGTGCGCTGTCTTTGAAACAGGTCCCTGAAAAAATGGTAGTCATTGGTGCAGGAGTCATTGGAGTAGAACTGGTGAGAAACAGGCTTGAAAAAATGTGTTTTTCAGTGTCTTTAATGGAATGCAATGGTTAGATAAGCTGGTGGGATGGATCCACTATCAAAGGATAACACCAGTTTTAAAATTGGAGCACGGTTTACCAGCCGACTTTGGGGCTAAATTCGAAGTTATTATCTCCAAAGCCCGTACCAGAATACATCACTGCCTTGCAAAATTTGAATATGCTCCAAATTCAGGTCATGAACAACTCAAGCAGATCTCCTTCCTCCATTTTGGAAAATGCCCAGCCAGGCAGGGAGGAGGAATCAAGTACGGAATTAGCCTTGAATCACTGCAGTAATAGTACAGTAATGTAAATATAGGTCGTGCTTGGTATGAAGTTAATGGTAAGGAGTGAGTACATAGTGTTTGAATTCATGCTTCTAGAGGCCTCTGGAGCTTATGTATTTATATCTCACCTTTATTATTTTGATAAACAACACAAAAAAGGTAAACATATGCATCTTTTCCCCATGACAATCACTCTGTGAAACGGTTGGGCTGACAGAGATGGAATGGCCCAAAGTCACCCAGCCCTCTTTCATGCCTATGGTGAGACTAGAATTCACCATCTCCTGGTGATTGGCCCAAAGTCACCTGGCTGTCTTTCATGCCTAAGGTGGGAGTAGGACTCACCATCTCTTGGTGATTGAGTCAGAATCATCCAGCTGGCTTTCATGCCTAAGGCGGGATTACACCTCACCATCTCCTGGTGATGGCCCAAAGACACCCAGCCATCCTTCATGCCTAAAGCAGGACTAGAACTCACTGTCTCCTGATGATTGCCCCAAAATCAGCCGTCTGTCATGCTTAAGGCGGGACTAGAATTCACCATCTCCTGGTGATTGGCCAAAAGTCACCCAGCCATCTTTCATGCCTAAGGCAGGACTAGAACTCTTGGTCGCCTGGTGATTGGCCCAAAACTCCTGTTTTGCATTGCAGGCTCTACAAGAGGTCTTCTTGGCTGGCAGCAGACTTGCCTGGCATACATTTTTGGAAATTATTTTTGGCATTGTATCATTAGGGAAGGGGAAAAAGAAAAGAAAATTAATGAATTAATCCCCTTCCCTCATATGTCACACATTGTAAAAAGGGTGTGGATTTCAAATTGGAAGAATGTTTAATTTGATGGTGGATATGTTAGCTTGATTGGCGTGAAGTCTGTTCACTGTTTTTGGAAACCTGTTGATCCCAGGGTTCAGTTTGGCAACGTCTGGGTGCCGATGTGACAGCTGTGGAATTCCTGGGCCATGTTGGTGGTCTGGGCATCGATATGGAGATATCCAAGAACTTCCAGCGCATTCTCCAGAAACAAGGACTTAAATTTAAACTCAACACAAAAGTCACTGGCGCCACCAAGAAACCTGATGGAAAGATTGATGTCGCGTAAGTAATTCAGAAGGCAAATAACTGGATTTTAAGGCATCTTCTCCCGTAAAACCTTCCTCCCTCTAGTATTAAGACTGGAAAACATGGTATATTTTCTGACAGAGAGTTGGGAAATATAAATTTGTTCAATGTGATTGACAAGTGATCCTCATACAGACGCTGGAAATTTCTGTTGCTAAGTGAAACCTCGGTTAAGTGACTTTGCCCGATCTTACTACCTTTCTTGCCTCAGTTGTGAAGTGAAAAGCTGTAGTTGCTAAATTAATAATTTGATTTATAGTACATCTATGACAACATACAGCCTGCTTAGCTTGTTTGGTGAGCCTTTGATCTGTTGCTCTTGCATATGGTATCTGATCTTTTACTTGGAATAGAAAGAATAGAATTCTTTATTGGCCAAGTGTGGTTGGACACACAAGGAATTTGTCTTTGGTGCAGATACCCTCAGTGTACATAAAAGAACAGATACATTCGTCAAGAATCATAAGGTACAACACTTAATGATAGTCATAGAGTACAATAAACAATCAAATCACACTAGGAAACAGTCCATATGGATCATAAGGATACAAGCAACAAAGTTACAGTCGTACAGTCACAAGTGGGAGGGGATGGTTGATAAGGAGTAGAGAGAAGATTATTACCGTGTTTCTCATATAATAAGTCCAGGTCTTATTTTTTTTTTTGAGCCCTGAAAAAATGACTATCATTCCCCCAATAGGAAGTCCCAGCATGTTTTATAGGCATGAAATGAAATTAAGCCCCTCCCTCCAAATTAAGGCCTATA
>BHFT01067220.1:0-31867 GCA_004320025.1 Laticauda laticaudata | reverse complement strand
GCCAATGACAGCTCTTTAAGTTTTCCCGCTGTCAGGCGGGCCAATTGCAATGGTACTTTACTAACCAATCCTATCGCAGCCTGCTCGGATAATCAGATTAAGGTATTTGGAGTATTCCAATTCTTATACACAACATAGCCCATTTTTTCTCCTGGGCCTTCAAGTCAGTTCGACTCCTGACAACTGTCTGGATTAGTTCCTGCAGTTTTCTTCATAAGATTTTCAGAAGTAATTTCTCACAACCAATTTTCTAGTAGTTAGAGCCTGTGACTGGGCCAACATTACTCAGCTGGCTTCAAACTTAACACTAGAATCACAGTCTCCTGATTCCTAGCCTGGTACCTGTTAGGACCAACCCAAGAACAATGTCAACTCATAAAATATTTCTATTTCATGAGTTCACAGAACAATCCAGGCAAAGTTCAGTTCCTTTTTATAGTTAATCCATATAGATAGAATTTTAGCAGACTAAACCTATACTACTTTAATCCCAGTGGCTCTATACTGTGGTAGATTCTAGGCAGTACCTATCCTAAATCACTTATTTCTCTAATACAGCTCTAGGTTACATTTCTCTTGCCTCTCCTCACTCCTTCCTGGAAACGGGCAGTTTCACTGTGGTCCCTAACACCATCTCTGTCTTCCTAAAGATATTATATTGCTGTAATGTAATCACTACACTAAACTGGTTTTCTAATTGTAACCTTAATTAATATAAACATACTGTAAATTTATTGCTGTCTTATACAAGAAACAACAGTAACTACTCTTTAATAGTGTTTCATTTGTTGAAGTCAATGAAAGAACCTTATATACACACCTTATAATTTACCTCGTACAGCCTATTAAGTAGATAAATCATGTTTAACTTTAAACAAATTGCAAGGGTAATTGTCTAAAATAACTTTTAAAAAAAATATTGTGATAAAAAAGTATTAACTTACCAACATCCTTAGGATATCTTTATAGGTTGAAATTGAAGTGTTAAAATAATTGAAACATGGTCAGATATAACATTAGAGCTAATGGAAGAATCTGGAAGATATTCCAGTAATAAGCAGAAATGAATAAAGAATCTAATCTGAAACACATTCTATAAGAATGGGAAATAAATGTATAATGTATAATTCATAAATTACACATTTCATAATTCATAAAAATCAGAACCACAAACATAATTCATAATATAAGAGTGGATTTTTTTTGTCAAATATAGATCAAGTTAAAGTCTTATAGCAAAAACATAAAAGGATAATCTGTCTTCAGCATCTTTCTATATAGCTGCTGCTCAACATAGGTAACCCAACCTGCATTTGGATATTTGCATTTGGATGGGCAGCTAGGATGCCAACTCTTGGCACACCCTTTCAATGTTTTTTGTTCATGCTTTCAGGAACAACACCATCCACCACAAGGAGGTGGAACGCATCTTGGAATGAGAAAGGGTAGGATGGAATGTAACAGCCATACTTACTAATATTACTGAAATTGAATGAATTATAACAAAGATCAGAAGATATCTGTTCACTTAATCTGATTTAAAACTGACAGACAAAAAAATTCTTGGTGCTTTGTGAGTTTGGTTGTTTTCTTGCAGATGTTTCATTAGCCAAACTAGATAGTATCATCAGTGCACCTAGTGGCTAGTTTGGGTTAATGAAACATCTGCAAGAAAACAACTAAGCTCAAAGAGCACCAAAGATCCCTCATTTCAACCCTGAGTTACAAATATTATCCTTTAATGGTTCTTTAAATCTCAAGATAAATCTTTCATACAGCTTTCCTGAGATGTTATAATATACTGCAGAACCTAAAAAAGAATAGAAGCAGTGCTTCTTGTATTTTTGTACATTTTTATACAAAAGACATAATCAATATCAATATAAGAACATAACAGAAGTGATTCCTGTAAACATTTTCCAGATGGCAATCATGGAGATAGATTTTTAGGACAATCTGTTCCATATCTGATCTTTCAGTTTCTCAGTCTTTTGGAACCACTATCATTAAGTCTTTCCACCTTACTGATGGTTGTTCTTTTCTTTTCTTTCCCAGCATTAAAGCCTTTTCCAGAGATCTAAGTCTTTGCATAATGTGCTCAAAATAGAATAATTTAAGTCCAGTTATTTGTGCCTGGAATGAGAATGCTGCGTTAATTTCTTCAGTGATCCATTTCTTTGTTTTCTTGGCTGTCAATGGTAGTCTTTTCAACAACAAAGTTCAAAAACATCAATATTCTTTCTATTCTGCTTTTTCAAATCCAACTTTTGCTGTCATAGAATGTACTTTTTCAAATCCAACTTTTGCTGTCACAGGAAAAAAACACTCCCTGCACAGTTTTGCTTCTTTTAGGTATGGACACATCCTGGCATCTCAATAGCATTTCCAAAGGCTTCAAGGCTCCTTTGCATATTTCTTGTGACATATTTCTTGGCTGCTGGTTCCTTTGCGGTTGATAGTTTGAGCCTAAAAGGCGGAAGCTATTCAACACTTCAAAAGCTTGATTGCATTTTCTAAGGCTGGTTATTGTCAATAAGTGACAATCAAGTAGATTTAAAAACACAGTGATGTAAAATGATTTTGGCCACTACAGAAAAGCCTGACTTCAAAGCCCCATCTGAGAGGGAGATCTGCAGTAGGCATATCCTTTCTGAAACTCTGCACGGATTTACAACACACATTTTATTGTGGTAACAAAAATTAGTCAATTTGCAAATTAGTCATTGGGGTTTGGGGGAACCTATAAATCCTACAACCAAATGAAATAGATTAAATCAGTGACTAGACTTTAAATCAGCATATTCTTAAAATTATACTTATCTTAAAAATAATTAAAAGTGAATTGTGAAAATACTATTAGTTTGAAAACTTATTTGCTAAAGTACATGAACTGAATTGCTTGATCCATAAAAGATATAAAATTACCTTAAAACAAGAAAAGGTAACATATTACACTTAGAAATCAGAATGAAATACAAACCAGAAGCATTTTTTGAAATGACTGCTTATAGATATGATGTATCCAAAACTCTTCATGTTATACTTTGTTGAAAAAGGGTGCCCATACAAATCAATCAAACCAACCAACCAACCAACCAACCCACCAATGAGCCAACCAACCATGTCTTTTTTGGTTTAAGTGATATGACAATATTCTTATTCTTGTGCTAATAGCAGAAAATGTGAGACAGGAAGAGATATAAAGGCTGTATATAAGAGAAAAATATAAGAGAAAATAGGAGATAAAAAGATATAATTGAAGAAAGGATTGGGGTTGGGATACCTCATTGTCTGTAGCAAATTCCACTATCTCATCAGTTAAGACATGATAACTTCTTCTTTGAGATTGAACAACTTGATTCAATCCTGCTTTTCTCTTTTAAAGTACTGCTTGTTCTCAGAATTCTTGATATCTCTGTCTATAATGATATTGTTAAGAAGCTTGCTCAGTCATATGGATTGCTCCATCCAATTGTCTAGAGGATACCCATGTCTATGACCCTGCTTTTCAAGAATGTATTATGATATATAATGTAACTTTTTGTGTAGAAGATGAAAAATATGACAATTGCACCAATGACTTTCTATTCTTCATCTGTTTTACCATTTCAGTTTCATAAAGCTTCAAAATGACTTCAGAATTATATTACTTTTGGAATATATGAGTTGCATAATGCAGCTTAAAAACCGACTTCTGTAACCCAAACCTATTTCCCTCAGATGTTGGCAATATTATCCCTTGTTCATCTTTGTTGAGGGTGAAAAAGCTAAGAAGGGTCAGAATTGCATTGAGAAAGGGGGTCACCTGGAAATCCTGAGATTCAAGATTAGATTGGGAAATTGAAAAATAAATATTGTGTAAGAAGGCAAAAACAAACCATGTCCCTACTGTTGCCAAGGAAACTACAGGCCAGGAAGAGGGAACTGAAAGAAGGAAATGCCTTGCATCTGCAAGTCTTGGGAAAATGCTTTGAAAATTTCAAAGATGAAAAGTAAAGAGAACAATTAATAGCTGGGACATACAATATACACTTCAATGTATTGTAAGTATTAATTACTTACTATGAATAAATAGTAATAATAATCCAAAAGTAATAAAATATATAGCCAATATTTTACCTCAATTTCATCTCTTCTTCAATCTATTGGGGAAAAATATTGTATTAAATATGCAGCATTTATAACTTAAATTTTACTAGCTATATCATCAAAACTAAGAGTCATATCAAAATGATCTATAATTCATTTTAGGAGGAAAATTTCCTTTGATTCCAGTGAGATTTCATCCCGGTTCTACTACAAATTGAATAACTGCTAAGCTTCCATGCAAATGAAAATCAGAGTGACTCATAAATTTTATTCCATTTTAAAAAAATGTTTGCCAAACATGCAGCTGAAATGGAATACAACTTGACATCTATGATACTTTCTTATTAGCATGTTATGCTGGCAAAGAGTTCTAAGGGATTTAAAGAAATAGCATTTTGCATAAAGATATTCCTCACTTCTTATGCCTACCCATAAAACACCTATACCTGAGCATTTGGTCAAGAGAATTGTGCCTCCTAGTCATATAGTAGTGTAGTGTCCCATCAACATGTACTTGCCATTATATAAACAGCAGGTGTATTTAACCGAATAATGGTGAAGATTTTTCTTAGAGTTATAGTGACAACTGCCAAATTTCAAGATTCCTTAAGAGTTCTGGCTTTATTTTATTTTTCATCTGCCCCGGAACAATTTTCTGAGAGATCATAGTAGAATAACCTGATATCCCACATGCCTGTATGTGAATTTGTAACAAACACTAAACTTCAGCCACTTATTAACTGTTTCATGTGTCGTGTTGGACTAGAAACCAGGGCAATGTAAGATCTAGTTATCCTTTGGGACAGAAGCCAGCTGGGTGACTTTGGGATGGTCATTTTCTCTCATTAGTCCAAGCCTCTTCACAAAACTCTTAACAAAACTCTTAACAAAAACTGGAGGAGTAGGCATTACGTTTCTAAAATATGCAGTCTTCTAACAAATGAGGAAACTTGTAAATGATTTTTCTATTTAGATTAATAGGTGAAAAATAACATTAAAGAATTTTCAAAAGGGAAATATTTATACTTCTATCATATCTATTTTACTGAGTTGAAAGTGTTTTAAGAATAGCTTCTAAATGTTTACACATTCCTTATTCCACTGAAACACATACTGCAGATTTACATACCAAATTGAATCGGTGGTAAATGTTGCTTCCATATTTTTATAGTAACAATTCTACTCTAAATCACTGGTTTTTATTAGTAGGATAGAGTTGTTAATTACCCAAAAGAGACACAGGAAAAAAGACAGAAAATATTTAAAAATGTTTTATATGAAATGCTAGAAATAAATTGAAAGAACAGAAAAGGAATACATGATTCCAAAGGAATTTCTTTAATTGCTGCTCTCCAAATGAAATATTTATCTGCATTTTGAAAGTGGATCCCATGTGGTTTTATATTTTTATCAGCTCATTATTGTATAAACAATCCCACCAAATCTCTCTCTATACATACATGATTGTATCATATTTTATCACTTTTGAAATGTTCTGCTTTGACCATGAAAGCCAGCTAGTTGTCCTGGGCCAGTCACTGTCTCTCAGCCCAACTCAAGAGTTGTTGTTGTGGGAAAAATAGGAGGAGGAAGGTGTGTTGTTTGCCCTTTTGAATTATTAGTAAAAATAATAAAGGTTGGATAAACATTTTTTTAAAATGAATTTTAGTCCTGACTGCTAGCTAGGTGGCTTTGGGCCAGTCATTGTGTACAAAGCAGATAATGGCAAAACTTATTAAAAAAATCTTACTAAAATGTTGTTGGAATGTCTATGGAGATTCTTAGTCATGAGGTCATGGTTGTTGTTAAATATGCATGATGCCGCTGCATATTGTAATTAATATTCAGTTGGAGTGGAGTCTGATGTCAGACTCCACTCATTGGCTCAGCCACTGGTGGGAGAAATAAAGCCCTATCAGTGGCTGAAATGTTGGACTGCATGGCCTACAAATGGGCAAGTGGAAAGAATGGTCAGATCCACTAAGGAAGTGCTCAAGAAGATGGGTCCAGGGGACTGGGAAGAAAAGATTGATAGGATGTTGTAAATACAAACATCACACCTAATGCAACAACACACCAAAGCCTGGCTGAGTTACTGATGGGCTAAAAGTTAAGGTCGACCTTAGACAGAATACATCCTAACTACACCAACAAGCCTCTGGCAGACTCAATGGGGAAGTGTAGGAAATTCACAGTTGGGGACTCCATTTATGCACACAATTACATGGGGGAGGCCACCTGGGTACCTGCTAAAATAATAGGAGTTACCAGCCCTAGATCTTACAGCGTGGAGATTGAAAGGGGGAAAATATGGAATAGGCACATAGACCAAAGAAGAGGCCAGGTCACTGACACTCAAACAGAAGCCCGACATGATAACACAGAGCCAACCCTAACAAATAGTCGGGCAGCAGAACAAGCAGGGGTAAACCCCAGCCTAGCCTCAAGCCCAAATAGGACAGTGGAATACTTAGCTTTAGAAGAAGTCCCACAAAGTACTTCTGAGGCCTCAAGTTCAACGGAACCTGCCACACCTCGAGATAGTTTCAAGATGATTTCACAGGAAGGGACTGGAGCAGTTGCAGGCCTGTCCGGACAGGCTGCCACCTCAGGAACAAGTGAGACCCACAGGCCCTGATGCACCCCCAGAAGCCCCACCTACTAATGGGACTACATATGGTATATGATTGGGCGAATCTTAACTAGAAGGGAAGGGGTGTTAAATATACATGACGCCACTGCACGTTGCAATTAATATTCAGTAGGAGTGGAGTCTGATGTCAGATTCCACTCATTGGCTCAGCCACTGGTGGGAGAAATAAAGCCTCATCAGTGACTGAAATGTTGGACAGCACCGGCTATAAAAGCTGGCGCTGGCAGTGGCTCTGCGGCTTTTTCTTCTGGAGTCAGAATAAACAGCTTTACCTGCATTTTTGTGTCCTGCCTCTTCCATCAGAGCGCCCACTTAAGAGTTGTCTCAAAGGTAATTTTTCAAGGATTAGGGTTAGGGGCAACTGGACTTTCTGGTTTTTCTGAAAGAATGAGAAGTGAAACATCTTCAAAGAAAAACCAGAAAGTCCAACTGCCTCTTGAAAAAGCACCCTTGGACAACTGCTGGAATCTATCTAGGCAGTTACCAGGAATCAGCACTGGTTTGAAATCTCCCTTCCTTTTTTATTTTTCTTTCTTAGAACCACATCCAACTTTAGCAACCAAAAATTAATGATGTGGTTTTTTACCATTTTTAAGTGGAAAATACAGAGGAAGAAGAAATAGCCCCTTGAAATACTTTGAATATAGTTTATAAAACTTCCTTGAACCTAGGAAAAACCTAAAACACCACAATTTCAGTGGCATATATTTCACGTTACTTGATATCATCCCCTCCTCCACTGAGGCCTTGTATGCCTTAAATTTTTACTGTGCTTCCCAAACACCCTACCCTTGACAAAAATCTCTGTTGTTGATTAGGACAGATGCATTCTTTATGCATATTTAAAAGTTAGCCCTTTTAATTCAGGACACCAGGTTAAGTGTATAGAACTTTAGCTTCTTCTTTATAATTTAGCATTATCCAGTTGTCATCTAGATAAGTTGGGCTACAGGCATAGTCAGCATTACTCATTACTTTCCACTGACCTTCTCCAGAATAATAAACATAATTAAATAATTCCTTTGGAAATTAAATTCCTTCTTTGTTGTGTATTTGGAAAGCGTAGCAATCCTTGCACTCTGAACATGCATAGACTATGTGCATAGATATCTGGTGCAGAGGTAGACGTTAGGATCAATTCATTGATTGGTTTATTTATGAATTGCTGGTCAGGATTTTAAAATCAATCTTAATTTCTGCTGCCCTTCTTTCCACATTGTACCAGAACACTGTTGCCCTGAAAGTTCATATTTTACAGTATTTTTGCAAACAAACTAAATTAGTATTTAAATTGTATGAAAACAGCATGCTTGCATTTCTTCCGAGTATCTAATTATGTCAGTATTATTAAGGTTTTATAGATTAAATCCAGACTAAATGTCATCCCTGAACAGCTTGACAATAACCTATATATGTGCTTTTAAGCCCTTTCTAATTCTCTGCATACTGAATAATGATTATGATTATAGTATTTTGCAATTCTGTAATAAAAACTAAGGGTCAGCAGGGTAAGAACATCGTAAAATTTTGTATTATAGCTAAATTGTTTACATTCTCATACCTATGGCAATTGTCAAGCATTTGTTAGGACTGCTGTGTTTTCAAAGCATGTTTCCAAAGCAAAACTTTGCTTCCCACAAGTCCAGGCCTCAATAAATATAAAAACCACTAAATTTTCTGTGAATAGTTTCACATTCAGAGAATTCATTCTGATGTTAGAGCTTATCAATACCTACTGTTTAAATTGCTTCTGTCCTTTACTCATACCAGTTTGACTGTAACTGACTTGAAAAATAATCCTGTTGTTTGGACTGAGACACTTGGGCAACAGGTTGAAAATTCTATGTTTGGACTGTTTACTTGTTCTGATCCTTTCTACCTTTCTCTTACAGAGTGTGTGTGTGTGTGTGTGTGTGTGTGTGTGTGTGTGTGTGTAGGAGTGAAACTCTGTTTCTCAAGTGACTGGAAAAATAATAAATGGTAAAACTATATGATAATCATAAAAAAAAATCAAACATTCCCATTGGTTTTCAAGCTAGCAACCCTTAACTTATAAGACAGGAATTATAGTGTCTTCATATCACAAAAGGGAAGGCACTCCAGTTAATGGTAAACATTGGCTTAGTTGAAGGGACATATCTTCCTTTGCAAAGTAGCCAACAAACTGTTAAGAGCTAGCTTGAAAAGAAGTGAAGCACTCCAATAGAAATAGGCATGGCTCTCTAGAAAGAGGAGGAGGAAGAGAGATTACTTTCAAATTGTTACAATACAAGAGTGAGGTGAGATGAGATAAAGCTAGTGCTGTTAGATAAAGCTAGTGTTTCGGCCCTCAAGAAAAGGCTACCCATTGTTCTGACAATGGGGCAACTGGACAATGTAGATTAACCCTTTGTTTCTTTTTTTTTGTTTCTTTGTTTCCTTTTCCTCCGTGGCATTTTTTTCTTGTCACCAAAGCATACTTTTTGCAAATGCACCTGATTAAAATGTAAATTAATAACTTTAGCCATTAGCTTTCCAGCTTCTGATTAAGCTGGCTATTCCCTTTGGAACAGGATATTTGAACTTATTATGCTTGAGCAATGACTAGAAGCAGAGCAAATAAATATGTGAGTGAGCTTGGTATCTCTCATAAAGGTATTATATATACGAATGAGAAGCAGAATATAAATGTGTTTTTCCTGATGATACGTATGTTATAAATCAGTGGTCAGAAATTAGGAAGGCCAGTAATGTGTGCTTTTATTAGAAACTCAATGCTACAGTAAACTGTATATAAAATCAACACCTTACTTCTGCTCTTAATACTGTTTTATCAAAATAAGTCTTATTTGTTTAACTGGGATTGCACTTAATTGATCCCAATATTGTAAAAAACTGACAAGCTTCTCTGGGTGATTTTGTATTAGCCAGAAGACAAAAAGTCATAAGGATAGATGGGAGAGAAGAATCCTGCTGCTGCATGAATTGTGTGATACATTTATTGTTTATTTTTCTACAAGGTCCTCGTATTTTCCTAAACTGGGAATAAGTGCACTAACTTTGGTGATATAAATGTCTGAATGGTATGCAAGGACAAGAATCACTCTTTGGGAAGTGATCTTTATATTTTCTTAATTCTTCCATTGTAACCAAAATTGTATTATGAACTTCAAGCTGTTTATATAATAAATAAGCAACAATCTTGATTTCTAAAGATTATATAAAGATTATATTATATTATTCATTCATTCATTCATTTTTATCCTGCCTTTATTTTTTAATAAAATAAGATGGTAAGGATATCTAGTGCTTCTTCCTCCTCCTATTTTGTCATCAAATTAATACGAGGTGAAGTTGGATTGAGAGAGAATTACTAGCCCAACATCATTCAGCTGGCTTTCATCTTTAAGGTGTCAGAACTCCTTAAAAATACTTCTTTGGTCTTTTTAGTTGCCATAAGGTAGGATCAGAACTCATGGTTTCCCAGTTTCTAGCCTGGTGCCTTAAACACCAGACCAAGCTGACTCTTTTTATGTCTATTCTACAGAAGTAGTCTGCCTTCTTCAAGAAAGTTGCAATTACCAAATTTAGATAATTCCCTAGTGTCTCCCATGGAAGCACTAACCAGGTCGGACCAAGATAAGCCAAATTCAGCTAGGTGCTTCCACCTGCTGAGGGAGATTAAAATCATGACAACTTTATTTTTGCATTCTCAAATGTTGTCAGTTCTATATTTGGATTTTCCTGGCAATCCAGTAAGGAACATCCAAAATCCTGCCTTACACGATTTTCCTTTTGTTTGTATTATGTTTATGGTCAATGAACATTTATTTGTATTTCTAAAATTCACCACCATCTAAAAAGCTACTTTTTAAAATAAAAAACTTGGAAAAATATACTCATCTTATTTTTCTATTTTTTCTTCTTAATTCTTTTTTTAAATTTTCCTTTCCTTTTTTTTCCTAATTCATATTAGAAAATGCATCTAAAATATTCTAAAACAATGCAGCAATATGCACTATTTCATGATGTTGAAAAGAACAGGGATATCCTCTTTTTCTGTAATTCCATGAAAACATATAGGGTTTTGGTTAAAGGCTAAGGCAAAGATTCAGAAATGTCTTCATTCCAGATCAATATATTCATTGGGAATGATTGAGTTACCATTCAGTAATATGCTTAGCATTCTAAATTCTGAGTGTGTATGCAATGCAGACATATAAAAGGATTTCTCAAATAATACATGATAGTATCCCATATCTGCATTGCAGTTCTACCTAACAAAGGACTGAAAAGCGATTTCCTTTTATATTTAGCAACAATTCGGCATGTACAATTTTATAATACAAATGGCAACACATTCCATAGTATTAGAGAATTAGCTTATATTGACAATTCTTTTCTTTCTATGATATTCCTACAGTATTCCACATTCAGAAAGAATTTCTGTGTTGCACTGTTAGAACTATTTTAATTATGATATCCAATATATACATCCTAATGTATGTTGAAATTTTTACCTACAAATGTTTTTAAGTTGAAGCCTCCAAAGGAGATTTAAAAAAAAAAAAAAANTGTTTTTAAGTTGAAGCCTCCAAAGGAGATTTAAAAAAAAAAAAAACTCATCCCATGTCATATGTGAAAGAGCTCAGAGACAGCTTGGCAAAATATATTGCAAAAATAATTATATCATTATCCAGCTAAAGTTAGTTGAATTAAAATCTCATTGAAGTTGATAAAGATATTTATTAACAGAAAATTTAAACCCTAATTACCATAGTGCAACTGTTTGCTAAGTTTAGATAAAAATACGTAGAGAGTTGGAAATGTTTTATGTGTTAAAGCTAGTGCTAGTTTTTCATTATCAATCAGCATGACTTAAGTAAGCACTTAGACCTACATTAGGATTGATCATTACTGAGTACCTGACAAGGCCAATATCTCTGCAAAATGGGAAGCCCTGCCAATGGCAAAATTCTCCTGGTGCTGCTGCTTGCTGTCCCTGCTTGTTCGCCTCTTTTTCTGATAATGGAGATAGTGAGATGAATCAGGAAACAGAATAGATCCCCCCCCCTTGCTTTGTATATTCCACTGGTAGGATTGGGTCTAAAGGAAAAGAATGAGTGAATGAATACTGGAATTGGATAAGGAATCCATTTAGGGACATCATTGATTAATGCTTTTTCAAAAGTATTGCTGGTGCTGTCCATTTTATATTTCTAAATCTATTTTTAGATTTTCTGGAAAAAAATTACAAAATATATGTAGCAATGAAATGGTTCAGTGGTGCAACTTTCCTATTTACCTGGACAATATACCTTTTAGGTGGGTGGACTATTCAATCAGGTGATCCAAATATTACATCCAATGCCTGCAGTATGAGATCACAAAAATTTATCTGCAACTTCAGTTATGCATTTGATACTCATCTCAATCTATATAAATATCCCATATATGGATGCTTTGGTATTGCTTGCCTTCAGATGACATTTGCTTGATAGAGGAAAATATAAGACATCTTTACACAAATGTATGTGTAAGTAAACACACATAGCAAAATCAAGAAAATATACTTTGAAAACACACTGTCACTACTGCATTTAAAATTTGATATGTGGCAAAAATCATTTGTAAAAAAAAGCCCTAGGGAAATAACTTTACCTCATGATATTATATAACGTGGTCTGATATGACAGATTTTTATTTTCTTGCCACTAAAGTTAAGCAATCAACAAGGCTAGAGTCTCTCTGTCAGGGAGATGAGCAGTTCAAAAATGTGATAAGTAAAATAAATAAAAATAAATAGTGAGGTTATAATTATAATTCAGATTGTCTTCAAAAGCATCTTAAAAGAATAGATACACACATGTACTGTATATACTGCTTATAATTGAATGTATAGCTATGCATGTGTATGTGTATGTGTATGTGTATGTGTATGTGTGTGTCTATGTGAGATTTACATGGAATTCAGGGACGGGGAAGAATAGGCACTGTAGATTCAAAATGCACATATTTGTTGGGTATTTCAACAAATTATTATTATTACTTCAGTAATATTACCAGACTACATAAAATATCTAAAACTTTTACTCCAACAATATGTTCAGTGTTGGATGTGCAAAACCTGGATCCAGACATTATTCTTTGACTCACATATCCTGGATAATTACCGTCCAATGTCCAATTTTATATTTTAGAAAGTCTATAGAGAAGGCAATGGTCTTGAAATTACAAATACTGGGAGGAAAAATATTAGTTAGATTTCCATCACTTAGAATTCAGGCCTGAGTATAGGAACAACACCATATTGGTCAACCTGTTCACCACTGGCATGTCTGGGATGGGTCAGTAGAACTCTCTTGGCTTTGTAAGTATTGTCAGCAGCATTTGATACTAATCTCATTGTACACATATTGTACTCTGACAATAAAGGGAATAATAATAATAACAATAATAACTATAATGATAACAATAACAATAACTACAACAATAATAACAATAGCAACAACAATAACAACAACAATAACAACTATTGGCTGGGGTGTCCTTCTGGACCAGCTACAAGAGTTAGGAGTTTGGGAGCAGGTATCAAGTGCAGGATATCAGGGAATTCCAGGCAGTTCAGATGAATATAAAGGTTTATTGATAGCTTATGTGCTCTATAATAACCTGAACTATTAACCATCAAAACAAATAGGGGTAGATAAGAGTCAATGGAATTCAAGGTGGGCTGGTCTTAGCTTTCTTGTAGACTTAAAGAGACTAATGACTGATGATGCACTCATGATTGATGATGCATCCACTCCCTTGGGCTCAGCCAGGTCATCTCCTACAGTAGGGATTATCATTTTGTGGCAGTTTTCTTTTTTGAGCAGTCAGTTTCAGTTGCTGAGATATGAGTATGTGTGTGTGTGTAAAGAGGTTAGAATATTCATCAACCTGGAGTGAAGCATCATCAATAAACTGATAATATCTAACTATGAATAATTGTGGGCTGGACAGGTGATGCAACTATATACTTGGACTTCAGTAAGGCATTTGATGAAATAGACCACAACCTACTTTTTGGTAAGATAAAACAATGTGGAATAAACAGTACAATCACCATACAGATTTGCAATTGGATGATCAACTGCACTCTGTAGATAATCATCAACAGTTTCTATCTACATAGAAACAAGCATGCAGTGGGCTACCTCAAATTTCTATTCTGAACCTAGTGCTGTTTAACATTTTCACAAAAGATCTAGATTAAAAGGGAAACTCATCATATTTTTTGATGACACTGAGCTGGTGGAAACATTGCAAGATAGACTTTTGGAAGATAGATTCAAGATGCAGAAAGATTTTGATGGATTACCAAAATGGGCAATATTCAATAAGATGCAATTCAATGTGAGAAAAATAAGGTCCTGCAGTCCTGCACTTAGGCAGGAAAATTGTAGGTGCATAGGGATACAATACAGGTGGCCTCTAGCTTTCAACAGTTCAGTTAGTGACTGTTTAAGGTAACAAAGGTGCTAAAAAAGGGATTTATCACCATTTTTCACTCTTACAACATTGCAGCATCTCTTTAGTCATGTGATCAAGATTCAGATGCTTGGCAACTGGTTCATATTTGTGATGATTTCAGTGTCCCAGGGTCATGTAATCCCCTTTTGTGACCTTCTCAACAGCAAAGTCCATGGGGGAAACCAGATTCATATAACAACAATGTTACTAAATTAACAGCAATTTAACAGGTACATCTAGATTTGCCCACATAGGCTGTTCTAAAAGCTATTTTGGTTGCCAGTCAATTTCTAATCCAATTCATTATTTTGATTATTGCCTTTAAAGTCGTCCATGGTTTAGGGTCTGGTAAAATCTGCCCTTCCTGTAAGATATGGAACAGAGATACTACTGAAGATTCCATTCCCTAAGGAGTTCCTTCTTCAGTGCCTTTTCTGGTGGCATATATCCCAAGGAATAATGTATCTCTGATTACCACTTTTCCCACTAAAGTTATGCAGAGAGTGAAAGCTTTGAGAAGGAACATATGAATAATGTTAATTTGGGATAATTTCACCCAAAATTCCTATTTTACACACACACACACACACACAAGCTTGTTTCATAGTAGCAAAAATATAAAAGTAGATAGGAAAGCAAAAACAAATGTATGAATAAATTTTGATATGCCATTAGAAGTTTTTCTATCAGCTGTGAAAACTCAGGAATACATTTTTGACATCATGGAGCCTCATTCATAATCTTACTGATCTGAAAAAGAGTTTTTCTTTTAAAAAAAAATCAGTAAGTTTATGGCTCAGCGGCCATAAACTGGAGAAATACTTTGGAGAGAAAAATATTTCTCTCCAAAGTATCATATAATGGATCATTTCTTCTAAATGCGGATGAGTGCCAGTAGTATTTAGGCTAAAGCAAGCCTACTGAGAAACAGGAGGAAATTATTTGCATGCTTTGGAAGATCCCAAGGAAGAAAGGGAGGAGAAAAATGGAACCCTCCACAATAGCCTATAGCCTTTATGACCTGTTGGATGTTGAACCCATTGAACAGTAGAGAATGGAAGATGAAATGAATAGACTTATGTAGTAAAATTGCATAGTTCCCGGTTGAACAGTAAATAACTGGTAGATAGATTTTTCTACATTATTTTTAAATGGTAGGGGAATAAAGTTACTTGAGAAAGAAATAGGGAGACAAAGAATGTTTATAAAACAAGAGTTTACTTGTAGACTATAATGTACTGATATTGCTAATTCACAAAAGGAAAATGTTGCTGGTATTAATATTAATCAAGAATACTGGTTTATATAAATTGTGATAGTTCTCTGCCACATTCAGCATAAAGTTTCATGGACCATTACCCAAAGAAATATCCCTTTTGTAAGTTAAGATCAATGTTTGGCAGCCAATAAATATTTTCTAGACACACACTAGCTTTGACCTTCATTCATGGTTCTCTTATGGTCATTACTGAGAATTACATATCACACTACACCCTACATAATTATTGTTTTAAAAAATGCCACATCTATTTTCTTCAACTGGAATGTAGACATCCTACCATGACTTTTTATTAATTAGAAAAATACTTTATTAAACATATTTTCACAAATACAATAGAACCAAACAGTCTGCTTATCGCAATGTGACAAGACAGTGTTCACTCAATTCAACATCTCTCAAATTATGTAAAATAATCATTCACACTTATTACATTAATAAATAACATGAAGTTTCATCTAGTTATAGATTACAAATGTATATCTGATTGCATGTGATATTGCTAATTTCCATCATACCTTCTTATTTGACTTTCTTTTGTTCATTTCCTTACTACCTTCCAACCAACTGTACCATAAATTCCACCATGGTTTTTATTTCAGAGTGTGGAGTGGTAAAATGTATTTAGCGTTTACATGAATACCTTAAACAAAGACATTTGTGGAGGTAAGGCAGTAATCAAATATCAAAGCCATCATTCTGCCTCCATAATGCAATCTCCATCCATTTATATGTACTGTAATGATATTGCAGAAATCTATAATGATACAGTATTTTTGCATGAAAATGTCAGATATCGTGTATGGCTGTTGCCAAAATATAATGTACAAGAAATATGTGCTGCTTAAACCAATACAGTGATCAAAAGAAAGAAATATATGGGTCTTGGCCCAAGACATTTCATGTGAAATCCTACAATATTTTTTTCAAAATGGAAAGAGGCATTCTTTTGTACTAAGTTGTCTGTCTACAGTTCTTCACCAAGTACTGTTTCTTTACTGAATACCACTGTACTGTAGAGGGATAGCTTTGTGTGGAAAGTGATACAGATGAAAAACAATGCATAATCTTAAGAAAGTCAAAGGGACACAATAACTGAACCACTCCTATTATATCTTACAGGAAAGAAGAAGCTTGTTTGAAATGCAACTAACAGAAGCCACTGAGTTCCATTTAACGATGTTAATATTATTCTATGAAAGATACACAGCATCTCGAGTGGTGTTCTTTTCAAGATACTTTTCAAGATGAATGATGGTTTGGCCTCTCCTCATCTGCACCACTGTTTCCATGTTGACAAAATACTGCCTTGCCTGCCTCATTATTTTTCATTTATCCCTAACTAAATAATTATTTGTTCTAGTGGTTAAGGCACCAGCCTAGAAAGTTGGAGAACTGTGAGTTCAAATCCTTTGGGCATAGTCACTCTGAGCCCAGCCCACCACACAGGGTTGTTGTAGGCGAACTAGAGGGAGGACAATGTGCTAGATGTGTTTACCACCTTGACTTATTTCTAAAAATAATAAATGCGGGGTACAAATAATAAAATTAATTAATTAATGTTTCTATATGCATATATGCATGCAACACATATACAGAAATTTACATAGTGGGCAGTATTGCAGGACTTTATTGTAGAAATTATTGCTGTCTGTTGGTTGATCGGTCTGTGACTCTCTTGCTCTCTTGCTCTTTCTCTCCCTCTCTCTCTATTTCAGCAGGGAGCTATCATTGTATAATTTCCCCCATCATGTCATGATGTTATTTAATAACCTATAATGACCACCTGGCACAGTAAAATAATGAAATGTTGACTCTGCTGAATATTTAAAGACAAAATCTTTCAGTAAAGGCAGCTGTCATTAACTCGTACAGTGTTTTCTCACAGTGAAATGAGGAATACATATAGTTATTTTGGCATATAAATAAAAACCTTCATGTTTGTTAAATTAGCTATTTAAAAGCAAAGTCATCCAAATATCCAATGATCAAAAAGTATACCATTTTACTTCACAATAATCACCCAACCAGAAACATGAACAACAAGAACATGCACATATTTAAAAAACAACTTCAGGTCTTTGAAAGAAACAGGAAATGGTAGCGATAAGAGAACTTAATTACTTTGATATCTTTTGGGAGAGAAATTCTGATAAGCCTCATTCTTCCAACAAATTCCTGTCTTGTTGCTGATAACTTTCAAAGGGTAGATGAAGACATATGGAGATCAACTAACCTTAACTTGATTCTAACCTAGGGAGAATATAAGTAGATAAAGTGAAACTAGTGGCATCTTTGGGAGACAATGCCTATGTAATCCTTGAAATTAAGGGGAATTAAAATTGGATACATCAAAAGATGGACCTTAGAAAGATAGATTTTAATAAATCTATAACAACAACAAATAAAACTCCATGCCAGGAAATTATATAGAAAAAAATATTGGAAAGACATTTGTAAAAAGGAAAACTCGATTCAATGAGGAAAAATAAGAAGGATGATAGCAATAACCAAACAAATAAACCCAATGTGATTGTATAAAAATCTTCATAAAAAATTGAAAATAAAAATAATTCTTACAAGAGGCGAAAAATGAAGGAAAAGGAAATAGTTTAGTTTAGTTTTATTGTCATTGCACCTCGTACAACGAAATCAAACACCATCTTCAGTGCACATCATGACCATGACCATGAAAATAAACACAAACACACATCCTTCACCCTTCACACATTGAACTGAAAATCCCTGACACTACACCAATGCTGCACTATACAGCAGAATTCAAAAGAGCTGCTGCCCTGGGATAGAAGCTGTTTTTCAGCCTATTTGTCCTTGTTTTTATTATTCTGTACTGTCTGCCATATACTGCACATATAACTAGCCTAGCTTTATAGAGCAAGGATAAGATAAACTAAAGTTTTGAAACAACTGAGATGAGCAAAGGATATTAAGAAAAAGAAAGATACTTCAGGTAGGTTCAACCTAGAAAGAAGAGAAAGTAAATAAAATACCAATTGCTCAGTGAAAATAGTAGAGAGATGCCAATTGTTTTTGCTCAGCTTTCTCTGATGATATGCATTCTGCTGAGCAAATGTGTCAAGTGGATTGAAGGAGAATTATAGCTTGAGGCAGACAATGCCTACCGACCTTACAAATCTCCAAGCCCATGTGGATTGCATTATAGGATGGCATCAGAACATGCTGATGGTGTAGCCATTATCTTTGAGAAATCCTGAAAAATAGATGAAATACGAAATGACTGCAGAAGGTCAAATGTCCTTGTCTTCAGAGGGTGAAAAAACAGAGGTTGAGAGAACTATAGACCAATTAATATGACACTGAAACTGGCAATATTTTAAAATGATGAATATGTAAGAATCTGTAATCACAATGGAGTAATTAAAGTAAGCATACTGTAGCTCCTTTAGGAACCACTGGAAACTGGCACAACTGCAAAAAAAAACAGCTGTAAAAATAATCAGGAGATTGGAAGCTTAAGTTTTATTACAAAAGACTGTGGGAATTGTTTGGCTTTGAAGGGGATGATAGAAGGGGCTATGGGAGATTTTATAAAAGATAGGTAGTCCTCAACTTACAACAGTTCATTCAGTGACTGTTCAAAGTTACAATGGCATTGAAAAAAATGACTTATGTCCATTTTTCACATTTATGACAGTTGTAGCATCCTCATGGTCATTCGGACGCTTGAGAACTGGTTCATATTTATGACAGTTGCAGTATCATGTGACCACTTTTTGCAATCTTCTGATGAGCAAAGTCACTGGGAAAACTGGATTCACTTAACAACCATGTTACTAATTTAACAACTTCAGTGATTCACTTAACAAGAAAAGTCATAAAATGGGACAAAATTCACAAATTCTAAATTTGTACTCAGTTGTAATCATAAATTGAGGACTACCTGTATTTAGAAAGATGTCCTGCATAACAATGTCAAATCTGTTACGTAGAGTATAACCCTAGAGTAAGAGCTATTTAATAATTATCTTAAGTGGCAGAAAGGGAAATTTGTCTCAAACATTAGGAAGAGCTTTCAAATAATATGAGCAGTACAACCACAGAACCAATTATCCAGAGAAATGATGGTCCATATTTCATTGCTTCTCCAGACAACTGTGACCCCAATTTGTGAGTAATTTTAAGAGTTAGATTCTTGAACAGAGCAATTGGACTTGATGGGAATAACCCATTCCAATTATATATTTTAGACAAATGTGCCCTTCTATAACATGAAATATAAATTACACATAACGATCAAAATGAAAATAAACTAACTAAATTCAGCATAGTTAATGTCCTGACAATAGCATTTCTGTTTTTTCCAATCTTTTTTAATCTTATTTTCCAGGCAATTAATCATGAAGATATCACATCTATTTATTTGTTGGAAATGTCTTTCATTGTTTGTTTAAAAAATCAGAAATTGCAACTTATAGTAGCATAAGTATAAAACCTGGGAAATTGTTTGAATTTTCCATAAACATCTTGATACAGTCAGTCTAAATAGTGTGAAAAATTTGTTGTACAGAAGATGGCAGTATTTATTCATTATTGAAGAGCACAAAGATGTAGCTTTTAGTTGGGGAGGGAGGGGAGGGAGAAAATATATTTTGATGAGAAAACGATTGAAGAAAGAAATGTTAGCAATTAATTCTACTCAGTCATTCACTAAATACTCATCTGAGGTCCCAATCATCCAAGAGATATGTGTAGCTTTGTCTTATGCATTTGAAGATCATCCTGAGTTCACCTAATGTGTGGGCAGCCATTCTGACTCATGGATTAAAGCAGTATAGGCAGGAAAAGAGAACAGATTATTTTTCATGAAATGAGATTAAACATCCAAACAAAGCATCCTGTTTATTATAAAATATTTACTGTGAGACTAACAACATTTATTTTAACTTATGACTTTATTTTTTTTAAAATGATAGGCATTAGCCATCAAATACTTCTATAAAGTCAGCAGGAGGTGATGTCCAGTTATATCTAGGCTTTTTAGTGAAAAATCTTTTCCCTCCCCATTTGAAGGAGGGATTCACTGAATGAATAAGATATCAAATTAAAAACTCAGTTCAGTATAGAAATGCAGCTCCAATCCCCCTTCCAGAAACAAATAGGACTGATTCAGAGGAATTCAGAAACTATTCCAATTAAAAACCAAATCTGATTTTGACTCCACTAATCTAATTTTATGTAAGTATTCCAGTGTTTGGATGTCTTTGCTAATTTTTTGCTTATCTATAAGAAGCAGGGAACAGCTTCTGTCTTCTTAAAGTCACACTGTTGATGTCATTGAAGCATTTGTTTCCATGAGTACAACATAATTGTATAAAGCGAAGAGCATTTGGGGATATAGAAGAATGGGAACCTGAAGCCTGACTGTTAAAATAAGTATTCATTCAACATAACTTTTTACTCCAACACTACTCCTTTCCCCCCAGTCATGAAAGGCCAGGCAAGGAGATGTGTGCCTCAATGTGAGTGATTTTGAGTTGGCCACGCCCAGCCAGTCACATGACCACAAAGCCACACCCACCAACTAAGCCACTCCTACAGAACCGGTTGTTAAAAAAATTGAATCCCATCCCTGCACATTACCCACAAATTTTGTTTCTTGATCAATGATCAGTTGGTTTTGTTCCTATTTACTGAGTCTACAGAAAGGGTTGCTGATTTTTACCTGATGAGTATATGATATTTGTAGGAATGAGGGCTTATTCTTCTGAGAGCCAGAGGTAGTTTAAACTAGTGATTGGGTCTAGCGTGTTTGCTTACAACTTCCCCGTTATCCATCTCACTATTTTTTCCCTACAATCCTGTTTATTCTTTATGTTCTTCTAAATATGGCCTTCTCTCAGTTCCCCACTGCCTAGTCATAATTACCAGATTCTAGGTCAGAGGCCTTCAAACTTGACAGTTTTAAGACATGGACTTCAACTCCCAGAATTCCCCCTCCAGTCATGTTAGCTCGGGAATTCTGGGAGTTGAAGTCCACAAGTCTTAAACTTGCGAAGTTTGAAGACGCTTGTTTTAGGTCTTTGGGAACTTTATTCCATGATTCTAGAATTAGTTTTCTTCTTCCTTTCATATATGTAGAAATAAGATGGCCTTAAAAAGATTAAATACTGTGTCATATGATTAATAGGAAAGTATCGGTATTAGTTTATTCCAGGGGTGTCAAACTTGCATCGTCACAGCAGCATCACATGATGTATTGTGACTTTTTTCTCCTTTGGTAAACTGAGACTGGGCGTGGCCAGCATGTGATAAATCTGGCTGGAGGGCTGAGAGTTTAACAGCCCTGGTCTATTCTTATTTATTAACAGTTCTAGATTAACACTGTTTTAAATTCTTGTGGGTGTTGGAGAAAACCTATGAAATGCATCCCCTCCTACTATATGAGCATCTTAAAGTTTCCTTGTAATAAAACATTCATAACAAACTGAATTGCTTCTGATTGGTGACAAGGGGAGGAATCAGACAGAGGCAAATGGCTGAATGAATAAAATGGTTTATATTTACTGACCATATCTCAGATATTGTATGGCAACCATGCTGACTTACTAGGAAGAGATGAAGGTCACCCAAATGGGTTAATCAACAACATTCCAACATCTTACTTTAATCTATACTGTGTCTTCCTTTTCCTGTGTTTTGTCTTTGTAATATGGTAAGACAGAGGAATATAAATGTTGTTCTGGTTTTGTTTAGGGCCACTCAGCAAGCTGCCAATGCTTTACTGTGAGTTAAGTATATGCTTTCATTTGAATGCTTAATAAATGTATGTTGTATCTTCAAAATGATTTTGTTTCCTTAGGAGATCCAGGTTTGGCTACATCAATATAAACACACTTAATCTTACCTTAAGTCACTGATATAAAATGTATTGTTGTTTTAGTTATTACATGAGTAATATTTGTTCATTCAATTATGAGTTGTTTTTATTGGATTGATTTGCAATTATTGTAGATACTATTTGTTTTATTTTATACTGAGTCTTCAGTAAGTATTTGGAAACATGAATACATAAACTGGAATGGAAAAAAAAGGAAATACAAAAAAGGTGAAAAGATAAATAGTATTAGGAAAATGCAGAAGGAGATAACAGAATGAATAGTTAGAAGGGACCTTGGACATTTTGTTGTTCAACCTCCTGCTCAGATATTTGATATCACAATCCCTTCCAAACATGAATATTCACACATGGGACCCAAAGCTAATGACTGAAGTTCCCCAATGAAATCCAGATAAAATGTTCACTGTCACTATAAATTGCAAACTTACTGTTCACTTCTTTTCCCATACTTGAGAACAAAAAGTAGCTTTGATGAAGGATATTGTCTAACAGAACTTTAACAATAGCATTTATACTTATATATGGCCCCATAGAGCTACAGCTCTTTTAGAGAGGTTTATAATGTCAGCATATTGCCCCTAACAATCTGGGTCTTCATTTTACTGACCTCACTAGGATGGAAAGCTGTCAACCTTGAGCCCCTTCAGAATTGAACTCCAGATGGTGGGCAGAGTCAACCTGCAATACTGCATTTAAGTACTGCACCACGAGAGTCCAAAGCTCTTGGAAGTGCTAAATTGCTCGTGAAGCTTCAGGTATCATAAAAAAAGAAAACATGGAGAAAGAGAACAGGGTTTGTGTTCTAAAACAATAGAACTATGGATACTTGAAGAAATAAATTAAGCAATATATTGAAATATTTTTATTTACAAAATGTTGGAACAGTTTTATTTAATTTAAAAATTTGATCAGCAGTTAAATTATCTATAATTTTTTGTATGGTATAATAGTTCCATTGGAAAGACGATGCATTTCTAAATTGATTCAAAATGCAAGTCAAGCCAATATATTTTTGCTTAAAATTACAAAATTGCAAATATAGTTATTTTAAGAAATCATCTTCCATTAAGTTATTATTGTAGCAGTTAGATCTAAAGCAATGGCCAGTTTTACAATTAGTTGTGTTAGATATCCCATTCACATGTTGTTGGAACTATTTTTAGCTGAAAATTACCTAATGTAGAAAATAAAGACTGGAACCATCTGAAAGCACAAAAACATTGATTTTACAAAAGACATATGCTTCTGTGCCTTAGATCTCAATACACATAGAAATCCCTTTTGCTGTTTCATGTTCCTTTTTTTAAAAAAAATATTTTTTTATTTTATTCAGAAAATTAAGATAAAATGCAAACTCCCTCCCAAATAAAGAAAAAGAAATTTTACAAAACAAAACAAGATAGACAAAACATTAGAAAAGAAAAAAAAGTACATTAAAAATACAAAAGGCAAAACCCACATATACATATATTATCCCTTTTGGTTGTATACTGATTAACATATTGTAACAATATTAGTCCCCTCTTGTGAAACAGGCCCAAAATGTATAAACTTCCTCCTCTATTTGAAACCAATTTGACCTGTCATTTATCTACCCTGTATAAAGGCAAAGTAATTAACAACAGTAATGAGCCAACAACAAAGTTAAAATTCAAAACCCTCTGTTAGCACTCTATTATTGTATTTAAATTGTAAAAAAATCCACAACAGCTTCTTCTCTATGATAAATATAAAAAACATTATTTCTGATCCACCCAGAATCAAATATCCTCATTTGGTTCTTAATAATAAAATTTCTCAAAATTTTTGTTGAATATTTTCTCAAAAATTGTGTCTTATTCCCCAAACTCATAAACCTCTGTGGTTGATCCATTTTCTCCAAAAAGTCCAGTCCAAATTGTTTTCAAATTAGATATAGTAAATCCAGGCCACAATTACCATCAATTTTTTAAAGAAAGTCCAGTTCATCACTCATCGATTCTATTAACTTCAAATCTTTAGAATCCATATCACCTTCAACTTTCTCCCACAAAGCTGCAGTTTCCAAGCCCAATTCCTTCTCCTTTAAATATTCCAACAGCAATTTAGATTCCAATCCATTCGTTGTGAGTTTGGTTTGGCTACAATTCTTTATGTCTGGATAGCCTCTTTAGGTTGATTTAAAACCCTTGTTATTTTGTTGAACTTTTTACCAAAGATTTCAATTTGAACTTGTAGGTTAAAAGGCATTCTTTTTTATGGTTTTCCAGAGGAGTTAAGTTGGTATTTTATTTGCATTTTTAACATAGTGTTGTAACTGGATGTTCACAACCAGACATAAACAGTTCCTTTCCAGGCCTGGGGGATTAGATATGCTGTAACAAAGTAGCCATAAAGAATGTTGAGATAATATTTCTCACAATATAGAAGAATGTTTTTTAAAAATAAAACAAATAAGATTTCCATGAAACATTAAAAAATTAAGACTAGAGCTTTTTAAAAGTTAGAAACTCTGAAATCTCTGTAGTGAAAGTCTGATGCAAATGAAAATCCAAATGGGTTACTTTCATTAGCCAGAAAATTTCCTTTGACTTCCACAAGGAGAAAGTGAAAGTAATTCAGAACAGTAGAGTAAAACATTGAAAAAACATTAAAGAATTCATGTTAAAATCCAGCAAGGAGTTAAAGTAAATCAGCCCTCAAACAGTCAATTAACTTTTGAAAGATAAAACAAGAGAAAAAAGAAGATTCAAACAGTAGAGTTAAAACACAGGTGTGCTTTAAAAAACCTACCTCAAACAGCTTAGAGGAAAGATGGACACCTGACTCTCTGACTGCTCCTACCAGGAACTGCAGTCCTCAAGATTTGTCTTCTCAGGAGGATCCACAGTTGTCTGAGGGTCATCTGAGGTCATTCCTAGCTGCTCCCACTCAGATCTAGGGAGCAGGCTGCCAAAGAACCCACTTTGGCAGCAAAAATCAGCTATTCTTCAGCAAGAGAAACAAATCTCCCTGTCAGTCAGCATGGTGTCTTGGGGAAAGTCCTGCTGTTTTATATTCCTGTTGTGAAGATGCAAAGCAATATACTTTTAATTCCAACTTTTACTTTGAGAACAAGATCCTTAAGTTTCCTATCCTTATAAATTGCTGTAAATTCTTCTAGCAAATATTTCATGTATGTATGTATATAATCTAAGCCCTACTCATGCATGTGTGATGTAGCTGTACGCACAAAAAGACATGTTTTATACTATAGGTTTTATACTTATAGAGGGTGTGCATAAGCGCACCAAAGTGCCTACCGTCCCTGTCCTATTGTTTCTTTTATTTTTCTTATATGTACTCATTTCTTGTATTCATAACTATGTTTATCCTTATATCTTATACCTATTATCTTGTAAGCGATTGACAAATCAAATAAATAAAAATAAATGTTTTATACTTCAAACTTGAAGTGTGGTAAAAATGGACCAACAAGATATTACACTAATGCAGTTGTGTATAAAAAAAAGGCTAGCATAGTTAAAATTAATCTCTTACTCTTCTATAGAAAGCACAATAATTCTCATGCCCATATTATAATTTAATCTCAAATAAACAATCCTATTATACGAATGACAAAGTGTGAGATTCCCATCTTCGTATGTGATCTCCTTAAGAAAGAGGGCTGATTTTTTATAGCTTGGATCCTTATAAATATTGGAAAGTTGATATGCAGAAAATGTTTTAATCTGCTGTAGCTCTGTTACCAGCTGTATATTGCCAATAGTGGATCTAGGAGAACAGAAAATAATAATAATGAAAAGTTAGGGGATTTCCAGAAAGAGATAGCAGAGGTGAAGTTTCTGAAGTTATACATCTCAGATTGACACTATTTTTATATCATCCAAGTTTCAGCAAGTGACACATTAATTACTCTAATTCTTAAATCACTATTTGTAGTGACTGGCTTGACATTTTAAGTATAAGGTTATTGAACTGTACAGGGTGAATATGACTTCTGCATTACTAATCTTAAATGTATACAACTGTCACAGACATGTACAGTATTCCAAGTGCTTAGGGAAAAGGTATTTTTATAAACCTTACAGACAATGGCAGGTTTATTACAGGGAAGTATGAAGATTTCTTCCTTAATGCTAAATCCATTTAGTAGGTTAAAAATTCAACTGTAGTTTGTTACCCTATCGCGATGGTCATTGTAGAGAAAGTCACACAGTTTTTGTACATCTGATCCTCCTTGTGCAATTGATTATACTTGTGAATCAGTGAAAAAAGGAGAAGGGGGCACCCTATTGTGAATCAGTGAAAAAAGGAGAAGGGGGCACCCTAGTACTTGCTGCTTGGACATTATAAAGCAGGGGTTGTCAATATTTTGCACCTCAGGAACCACCAAAATCATAATTTTAAATCTTGTGGATCAGAGGCCCTGGGAAAATCCCCCAAAAAGTCTGCAAGAAAATTCCCCACCCCGTTTTCCTAACCATTGATCATTCTTTATTTGGGATTGCAGGATACAGTCTCCAGCTCCGTTCTCGGGGGAGAGAGACTTTTGGCTTCATGCAAGGAAAGCAGCAGAAGCAGCAGAAATCTTTCTTTCTCTTCCCAAACTCCACCAGAAATGAGTCTTTGCTGCCACAGCCTCTTGGAGCAGGATGCTTTGTAGGGTCCCAAAGACTCATTTCTGGCAGAGTTTGTGGGAAGAGAAAGAAAGACAGACTTTCTTTCTTTCTTTCTTTCTTTCTTTCTTTCTTTCTTTCTTTCTTTCTTTCTTTCTTTCTTTCTTTCTTTGATGCTTTCTTATGTGCAGCCAAAAGCAGAAGAAGAAAGAAGCAGAAAGTAGCAGCCCAGTGGCCATGCCAGCCACATGGAGCAAGAGGGGCAAGTTCCCCCCTCTGCCCTTTCCCCCCTCCCCTCACTATCTCATGTTGTTCGCAATGCAAACAACACAAGCCTTGTGTTGCACAGGCCAGGTGGACGGTGCAGCCTTGTATTCCTGCACAGCCTGGATTAATTGCTTTGGGGGGTGCTTTGGGGGTGACATTTCTCTGTGGACCACCAAAATTTTCTTGTGGACCACCAGTGGTCCCCAGCCCACTGGTTAGTGACCACTGTTATAAAGGATGAAACAGGGATGACCATGTGGATCTGGAGGAGGCAGTGCACAACAGAGGATTGTGAAGAATGCTGATCTATAGAGTGGCTGAGAGTCAGATAGGATGAATGGCTGATGATAATGACAGTGACAATAACTTTATTTTTAAAAAACATTCTTCTATATTGTGAGAAATATTATCTCAACATTCTTTATGGCTACTTTGTTACAGCATATCTAATCCCCCTGGCCTTGAAAGGAACTGTTTATGTCTGGTTGTGAACATCCAGTGAAGTAGGAATAAATACATATTAATTAATTAGGATAACACAGTTAGAAGGGACTTTGGATATTTTCTAGTCCAACCCCCTTGCTCAGGCAGGAAATCCTGTACCATTTCAGACAAAAGGTTGTTCAATCTCTTCTTAAAACTCCAGTGTTGGAATATTCACCACTTCTGGAGGTAAGTTGTTCTGCTGATTAATTGTTCTAATTGTCAGGAAATTTCTCCTTAGTTCTAGGTTGTTTTTCTCCTTAAAGGCCCTGTCACACTGAACCAATGAATGCAAAGAGGATGTAAAATGGACAAAAAAGCTTGCCATCCATTGGAAAACGTGATGCATCCGTTGTGTACTCACTTATAGTGATAGATTATCATATGCCTCTATCTGGCGAACATCCGTCTACTTGCTATTTTCATCCACTAAAAATGTTTTTGAGCTGGCATAAAACTTCTACATTCTGTGAACAACAACGGGCAACAAACGTTCTCCGTCCGTGGTCATCGGTTACATGTCCGTGTGTATTCCTCTCGGCATCTCTTGGGCATCTGCGAACTCACATCACGCTCCAGGCCGGGGGCAAAAGGCGGGAAAAGAGGAAGGAAGCAAAAGAGCTATGGGACGTCCACACAGCGTTAGTAGCACGCGACATAGGAAGGATGTAAGCGGATGCATCTCGTATTAAAGCATTAAACCGGGACAAAACTTCATATATGGGATGTGTCTTGGATATTTAGATGTCTGGAGCGATGCCTAGAGTTATGTGAAGGACACCTACCAGAAAACTGACATTTCCGATTAAAAAGGGGAAGGAAATCACCTGGATCGTTCACTATCAGTTCCAGCAGCCCTGGTGTACAGACCTCTTCAGCCTTGCTCTTGCTCTTCACTCATCCATTGATTTCCACCATGGGATGCATCGCACACTCTTTTGGTAGCCGCCATCATATTCAAACACTAGAACCAAGCCCTTTTCAGACTGTTTCACCTTTCTACGCAAAGAGAAAGGAGAGTGTCCCAAGAACTGTCTGGGTCGCGACGATGGATTGGAGAAGAGCGGCAATTTTGGACTCCTTGACAAGCTGTGGTGGAGCTGAGGAAATGAGACACTCGTGCATTCAGCCTTCATGAGGATGTCACCGGGCCGCATGTTTGACGAAAGTTGTGAGCGTCTGGAGACCCAGGTTGCACCAACCGAGCACCACAACTTCCGTCCCAGCCTGGATCCCTGGATTGAAGGTGGCACTGACTTCTGTACCACCTGGCCTCTGGGACCACGTACAGAAAATATGCGAGTATGCCTGGAGGGTGCCGAACACAGCACCAATCAGCATTGTGCGTATCACAGGAGTGGTGCAGGCCATCCATCGAAGAAATACGTGGAGGAGCTCCTCTAGTAGCCCCCCATGAATGACAGGCTAGAGGAAAAGTTGCCAGAAAGAGCAGTTGCGTATCAAGAGGGTGGAACTTTCCCCAACACTGTTGGTGGGACCATATGGCGGAGACGGTGGCCATGCAAAGCTCCACAAACTCCAGGGTCCAATTATTTCCACTAACAAGGGCTTCTTTCAGCATCACATCCTCTTCTGCCATGCGTTATGATGCCCTGACTACAATTCATGTACATCAATGCTTCAGGCAACGGGTGCACTTTCAGATTACCCGACAGATATACAATGCCCAGTGACCTCAAGTCGGGCTGGAATCAACCTCTATCTAATGGTTTCCCAGATCCAGACCCCCTAACCAACGCCACACAAGATGTGGCCCTACTTCATCGTGCGCGTGATGAACCGCTCTCCCCTCAGAACCTAACCCTCATAAGGCCCTACCAGTTCCAGAATACATTCCAACTGTGAAGAAAGGATCTTCAACTCTAGAGCGGTCCAGGGCAAGACGGGTGGTGGCAGAACGCCTTTGCATCTGGCCAACAGTTCCAGGTACTTCTCACCACCATGCAGCATCATCCCAAGACCGTGGAGGAAACATCGTGGAAGCTGCTGCATCCTGCACAATCTCATGCGCACCGCTACCCAAGTGTTGCAGAACAGGGCTTGTGGACCATTCAACAAGGCAATGGGGACATGGAGCACCTGGGAATGGAGGCAAAGGGAAAACTTGATAGACACTGTGGATGTGCAAGGCCCAACAGAAGCTTCACGTGAAGGGAAGAAAGCAGGCAAACCTCCTGAAACACTGGTGCAACTCCCGCTGAGCAGTTGGAGTGGCAAGACAGGATGGTAGATTGCTTAAATTGGATGCTTCCTTTCAGCCTGTCTCATCAACACTGATATATTGTGCCATGTAATGTTTGAGTGGCCCTTACAATTAATAGCGACATAATAAAGACTTTTGTTTATGTTGAAATGTGTGGATTCAATGATTAAAATTGTTTGATTATAAAGGCCAATATGTGTGGCAGATGGGAGGATGGACATACAGTCCCACTATGCTTGCACTGGAGTTATCTATCCCAGCAGCTATCCTTACCCATCCCAGTATTCTACCGCCAGCTATCCTTAGCCATCCCACAGCTATTCCTACTCCACAGCTGACCTACAATCCCACAAGCGCAAAGGCTTAACCCTTTTTTTTCAAGTTTTCCCCAAGTGGTGTGAAGTCAAAGATAACCTTTATTAATAACAAACTGTATGACTTTATTAAAAAGACAAAAATGACCCAAGTAAAAATGTCTTTAAGCAAAGATAAGGTTGAACAGGTAACAACTCAGACTCTGGCACTTCTTTCAGTCACCCTGAGGCGTGGCCCATGGTCTCGAAAATGTAGAAGGGGCAGGGACTGTGGAGGTGGCTGTTGCTGGAATGCTGGTCTAGAGTATACGGGGTGCCTGGCCCAAGAGTAGAAACAGGAGGATGATGTGTGGCAGGAAGCACTCAGAGAGCTGACTCAATGTTCCCGTGAGGTTGAGAGACAACTTCCTGCCATGACCTGGGATGTGAAAGGCCCAAGAATTGATGACAGATGGTTTCTTGAGAAAGGGCCTTGGCTAGGTGGGGTTGGAGGAAGGAGGAGTGTTAGTGGGGCTGTCTGGTCTGCAGCTGGGTCCAGTTGAAGGCGTCCTGTGGCATCTGTGCGTCCAAGGAACCTGGGTCTGTGACTGGGAAGTTATGCTTCTGCTGTGGGAAGTCCTGGTAGTCCGTAGCCCTTAGTAGGTGAGGGGCTGCCTGAAAATCCGTGGAAGGCTGTTGATGGCTGGGGGTGGAGGAAACAAACCTGGAGTGGGTAGGAGCAGGTTCAGCTGGGCCTGGAGGTGGTGCATGAGAGCTGTGATCCTCTTCCTTCATCAACCTGGGTAAACTGGGCCTCGGGCAATGTCCATAAAGGGGTCCTGGCCCACGTACGTGATCGAAGGGCTTGACCGCGATTGGAGGATGGTATGTCAAAGTGGACCAGCTAGGAGAGGAGATCTGTGCTTGCTTTGATTGTGTGACCTGATCTCTAAGAGGACAGTGATCAGGCTTTGGTCCCTCCGGTCTGCCTCTCTGCCTTTTTTCTGTGGAGGTAGATGCTGGGGTTGGGGTGGGTGGTCTCCTGATGGCTGCCCTCTTCCTTGCTGCCATCTGAAGATAAGGGGATCCTCCACATTCTCTGGCATGGGGAGTGCCAGCTGTGGGGGGTCTATGTCGTGGAGTCCTCAAACAGACGGCTGCCGTTGGACACAGTAGCTGTCTCCCTGGCTGGAAGAGGAGTGGCTCTCTGTGGGCTTGTCTGAGGGAAGAGGGTTGGTCAGAGGGACTGTTCCTGGTGGTGGAACTCTCACCCTCCAGGAAGCTGACTGCCATGACATAGGTCTCCCGGTAGTTAGGCTTGACAGCGGCTGCCTGGGATCTCTTCAGGTACAGCTTGCCATACCAGGTGTGCATATGCTTCCACCACCTCAGCATGTACATCCTGAACAGTGTAGCCAGGCTCCTCTGCCTTCTGTCTCCAATGCCTGCCTGCTTCGCGTTGGGTGTCGCGATAGAGCTGTGTCCTTCCTCCACAGGTAATTCGTTCTCCCTCACCATTCGAGCATCTCATCCTGCATGGTCCTCCGGGAAAATGGAGTTAGCTGTTTCCTCTTCCCCCCTTCTCCTCCTTTGCGGTTGCTTCTTCC
>BHFT01067218.1:0-10057 GCA_004320025.1 Laticauda laticaudata | reverse complement strand
ATTCTGCTCTTATCTCTTCCTTCTTCTTTCAGCTGATTGTCAGAGTTTTCTTTTACTGCTGGTTGGATCAAACCATTAGCAATTTGCTACCAGTTCAGTTGAACCGGGCCAAACCATTAGCATTTCACCACTTCATTGAACCTGCCCATGACCAGCTAAACTGCTGATCTGGGGATTTTGGGGGATCCCTGATAAGAGCCCCAAGATCCTGAAGACATGGCACCTGGGTTGTATGTATTTAGGGAATTCTGGGCCCCAGCAAACATTGTCCTATGATGGCAACTAAATTTAANGTCCAGCCTGCGTGTGATCACATCATCCCCAGCAAGGGATCAGGGCAGCCAGTCCAATGTACCACTGAAGGGAGGTGGTACAACATGCCAGGTTACAATGGCTCCTCTCCCTTCATCTCGTCAACATTTCACAACCAAGTTGATCCCAGTGGAGAGATCCATACATGGGGCAAAGCAGCATCTGGCTGAGAGATTCTTGCTGAGGCAAAGACAGAATGGTCACAATATATGCACCCAAGTGAGAAATAGGACATGGTCACCCAAGCAAGAAGCACCTTCTGCTTTCAAAGCAGATAGGCAGTGAATGTGCTTCTTAAGAACTTTACAAGAAAGTTTGAAATGGGCTACAATCCATTCAGAACAGGGCCATGGATGAGTGTGCATGCGCACAAAGCTACATTTATGAGAGTGATGTGCATGTGAAATCATGCCCTCTCCCCCCCCCCACCTCTGAAGCCACCCCCACCTCCTCTACTCCACCAAGCCAGAAAGATCTGGATTATCAATCAATCAATTGATCAGATTATGCTCCAGGAGTGAACAATGTGTGCCTTCGTTGTGTTCCCAATCTAATGATGCAAACAACTTTCTTCCAGGTTGTTAACCAGGAAACCAGGACCAGAAATCCTGAAAGCAGAGCAATTTCTCCCTCTCTCTTGCCTTCCCCCACCAACAGAAAATCCACCCCCTGCCTTCCTAAAATTCTCCATTCCCTGTTATGTGAAGAACTGGAGTTGCCACTGAGCAGACTGCTCCCTGGGGAGCAAAGGTACAGGTGAGTGTGACTCTCCCACTTGGGGGCACCTGACAGATGAGAACCCCCTACATCAGATAACACTCTGTGTCTCTTTCTCCCCAACAGAAGGGAATTCTTGCGGGTTGTGCATGATGTCAGTTGCAGCAGGGAATCTGGGCGGCAGGAAGCAAAGGATCTCGAGAGATCTCTGGAAAAGAAAGAGATGTGCAGGAAAAAGAAGGATTTCCCAGGGAAGCCCCTCTGCCCTTACAGGCATGCAGGATCCACTGGAACCGCCAAGGCGCTGATGACCAAGGAGGGAAGGATTATGTCCAGCTGGGCAAGTGAGAAAGTAGGAACCAAAGTGTGGAACTCCAGCTTTGGTCACAGGTGGATGTTGGATCTTCCTTCCTGAGGGTCCCTCCCAAGGTCCTGCTCCCCCTGCTTCTACCCTGCTCTTTGCTCTTCTCTGCAGGAAGGAAGACCATGGGCGATCTCATCCTTGTGAGCCTGGGCTTGTGGTCATGGCCCTCTCCATAAAGGGTGAGTTCCAACTGGGCCAGTCCTGTCCAATTCAAGCCAATTCTCTTGCCTTGGACTCCCTTCCTGATCATACACACACACACACACACACACAAAGAGAGAGAGAGGGGGGGAAGGAAGGAGAGAGGGAGGGAGGGAGGGAGAGAGAGAGAGACACAGACAGAGGGAGAGCGAGCTGAAGTTGCTTTCATTCCTGTTTGGCTTATTGTGGAATATAGACCCCACCTTATTTCTTTGCTACAAGATCGAGGGCTATTGGCCACAATGCAAACGCAAAGGAAAATTAATACAATGTACTGTCGGGTCTGGTTGGGCAGGGGGTTGATGATCTACAAGGTAGTATAAAGGTAGTATAGCAATAGACTTATATACCTCTTTACAGTGCTTTACAGCCCTCTCTAAGTGGTTTACAGAGTCAGCCTTTTGCCCCCAAGAGTTTGGGTTCTCATTTTACCCATCTCAGAAGTATGGAAGGCTGAGTCAAACTTGAGCCTCATAAGAGTCAAACTACCAAATTGCAGGCAGCTGGCAGTCAGCAGAAGGAGCCTGCAGTATTGCTCTCTGACCACTGTGCCCCCATGGCCATTCTCCTGCATTAATCATTAGGAGCAGAGTGTCCCCACCCCGTCCAAGGGATTTCTCTCCAAGGGATCCACACAAGACCTTGAGCCCTTTCCTGTGGATCTAAGAGATGAGCCTCTGGCATGGGGCAACTTCAGAAGGGCAATTGTGCAACTGTGGCAGAGGGACAGTCCCACAAATAATAACCACTGTGGCGCAGTGGTCAGAGTGCAGTATTGCAGGCTCCTTCCGCTGCCTGCTGCCTGCCTGCAATTTGGCAGGTCAAATCTCACACCAGGCTCAAGGTTGACTCAGCCTTCTGTCCTTCCGAGGTCAGTAAAATGAGGGCCTAGATGGTTGGGGGCAATAAGCTGACTCTCTGCTTAGAGAGGGTTGTAAAGCACCATTAAGCGGTATATAAGTCTCAGGGCTCGTGCTATTCCACCTGTTTGGGGGCATCCAGGAGGCTAGTGGGGATCCTTCTGGAAAGTGTGGATCCCCACACTTTGCACTAGTCGATTACTCGGCTGATGTCTTCTGCAGCAATTGCAATTTCAGGAGACCTTCAAGGGTAGCCCCACATAAACCAGATTGCAGTAGTCAAGCTAGGTTGTAGCCAAAGTGGGGATATTTGTTGCTAAGTCTGATTGGCTGATGAAGCTTCACAGCAGAGTTCCAAGTGGGCAAAGGTTAAGCAGGCCTAACCTGGAATCCATTTTTTGGGCTTGGCATGGTTCACTGAATGTCCAAGCAACCCAAAAGGACGGATTAACAGAAACCAGGTACTTTCAGGGAAATTAACCAGGGTGAACCGAATGCAGCTACTCTGTTTATAACCCATCAGTTTCAATCCATTGCCATCAAAGATGCTTGCAATGAAGGACTGTAAACATGTTGTTCTGCAGAACCTGCTTCTCCTCCTCTTCTTCTACTTCCTTCTCCTTCTCCTCCTCCCCTCTTCCCTTGCTCTCTTGGCCATCTTCCCACTGTTCCTCTCTTCCCACACAGGAGCCAAAAACCCTTGTCTCAAAGAATGGTACTCCAGAAATCAACATTGCTACAAGGTCTTCAAGGAACAAAAGACCTGGGATGATGCAGAGGTTGGAAGTGCTTGTGTGTCTGTGAATCTCCTAGCTCAGGTGGAGGAGAAGTCTAGGGAGAGCCATGCACAGCCCCTCAAGCCCCTCTGGCTGCGCTGTACTGGAGAACCAGTAGGCTGTGCACATGAAAAGGTAGCAAAGACCATTGTTTTAGGAAATGCAAGTATTCTCTGGACTGTATACTGGTATGGGCTTTCATGGCTGGTATCTGTTGGGCAGTGCTGAGCAGGATCTAGGAGAGATTGATCAAGGAGAGTTTCAACCTGGAAATGAGGAGAAATTTTCTGATGGGGACAACCATCAACCTATGAAACAGAAGTTGCCTTCAGAAGTTGTGGGAGCTTCATCATTGGAGGCTTTCAAGAAGAGACCAGACTGACCTCTGTCAGTAATGGTGTCGAGTCTCCTGCTTGGGCACAGGGTTGGACTAGATGACCTACAAGGTCTCTTCCAACTCTGTTATTCTATTAAGAGCATCTGAGGGGAGTCAATGCAGTCAAGACTTGGACCATGCAATCAGATTCCCTGGCTCTTTTCTCACTTTCACAAACTAACACGCTCAAGCACATTTGCCCTTCTCCCTTGTTGCTCTCTCCTAGGCATTCTGTGAGAAACAGAAGGCAGGTTGCCACCTCGCCTCCATCCATACCACAATACAGACAGCTGACATGGCCGACTATGTTGCAGAGAATCTCAAAAGTGGCCAAAGTGCCTGGATTGGACTGCATGATCCAAAACAAGTAGGTCTCTTTCTGTTGCTAATGTTCACAAATCTATATTTACTATTTCTAAATGGCTTTTTGAAGGATTGTCCAATGGGAGGAAGGGATCTCTCTTTTGTCTTGGGAAAAACCTCTGAAAAAATATCATTTATCCCAGTGTTCTATCTCCTGCCCTTCAACAACCTTTCCTGCCCAAGAACTGACTTCTGCCTTTAAACCCCCCAAGGGTCCGATCCTACTCCGACCCCCATCTCAGGATCAAGGCCATCTCTCACATGGAGCTCCTCCTTCAGGCTGCCTTCCTCTTTTTGGCCCATTGAATGACCTCTAAAGCTTCCTGAAACTCTAATGGGTCATTAATTTTGGGACTGCGAGTCCCAACCTGGGAGGGTTGTTTTTTCTTCCCCTTTATTTTGCACGGAAAATGCTCATTTGTGCTACCAACAGAACGTCTTGCACTCTGACCCAGGCTTCATCAAACGTACTTGAACACAAACTTGTTTTAAAAGCAAAACCTACTTTATTGCAATGCTGGGAATTACTTTCATTCCCACCCAGAACTAATTATAAACAGTTCCCCATGATAAGCACATGACTTTCAGTGCTGTGGAATGCTGCCCAAAACAGAAGTCTCCACTTCTAACAGAAACCAACCAAAGTAGCAGAAAAAAACAACTGGAGCTCCAAAGAGGACTTGGAATCTATCGAACTACTTTGCTTCCTGCAAAGCTTTCGTCATTGAGGTGTGACTTTTATCCCTTATGGGAGGGGAAATCACCTCCCAACCTTACTCCCAGTTGCCCCTTCTGCTTCAGCTTCTCTTGTCTTCTAGCAGCTCTGTACACACGGGCACTGGGAACAGGTTCCCCTGGGTCCTCTGCTTTGCTTTGCTGCTGCCAGACTCTGAAGGCTCCAAAGGCAGCATCCCACTCCCAGATGGTCCATGTCCTCTCCAGACTCCCTGACTGGTTCCCCTTTGTCCTCACTGTCCGACTCCGCTGCCATCAGTACCAGCTGCCAGCAAACTACAACAGTCTTGTGCTCTGTTGCATTTTCAATTCCAGAAAGACACTTGATTGTAGAGAAAGAAGGGACATTTCCCTTTCACTGAGCTCAGTTCCTGGTGACTTTGTGAATACAAGTGTTATTTTTGGGGCAACAATATATTTGTCAGGACAGGAAATCAGGAACCAAGGTTGCTCAATTGAGTACAGATTTAATCCATGCTAGCCCTCTACAAGAATCTGAACAGTCACCATGTGTAATTCACCTTAGCTGCTCCAGATCAGCTGAGATTGAGGGAGCAGATGGAGAGAGAGAGAGAGAGAGACTCTTAAAACCTGACAACTTTCCATTCTGATCTGGACCCTGAAGAGCTTCAATTGACTCTTCCTCAGTTGGCTCACAGGTTTCCCTGTCATTACAGAATGATGAATGGGTATGGATAAACGGACACGGAACCAACTACATTCGCTGGGCAGATGGCTACCCTGATCACTCAAAGAAGAAGAAGAAGTTCTGTGCTAAGCTTGAGAAAGAAACAAGTAAGCCAAGGTGTTGGGAAAGCAGCTGTGGTGCAATTGCAGCAAGGATGAGGATCTTGTACTCTTGGCAACTGATGGTCGCCACTTATTTATTTATTTATTTAAAACACTTATACAGCAAACCCATCATATAGCCTACTCCCAATCAAAAGTTAAAATGGTACAGAAACTATAGTGTACATCGAACACAAACCAAAACCTGACACCAAATCAGATTTTTTATTTGAAATCAGCCAATATTCTCCCAGTGCTTGGGGGGGGAGGGGGGGAAAGCTACATCCTCAAAGGCTGAAAGGAGAGAGTTTTGCTGAACTTGAGGGGGAAAGGTGTTCCATGGAGTAGGGAGATGCTGCAGGGAAGGCCCACTTCCTAGCTCCCATAAGGTGGTAATGTTGAAAGGAAGGTACTAAGAGAATACCCACCTTACCTGACCTCGTAGGTAGATTCGCTTAGGGAAAATCCTGCCCCCCAATATAATCCAGTCCTCTGCCACTCAGGATTTTATGGCTAATAGCCAGCACTTTGAATTGCACTTGGAAAGAAATGTGAAGCCACTGTAGCTGTTTGATTTCGTTGTAAGAGGTGCAATGACAATAAACTAAACTAAACTAAACTAAACTAAACTAAACTAAACTAAACTAAACTAAACTAAACTAAACTAAACTAAACTAAACTAAACTAAACTAAACTAAACTAAACTAAACTAAACTAAACTAAACTAAACTAAACTAAACTAAACTAAACTAAACTAAACTAAACTAAACTAAACTAAACTAAACTAAACTAAACTAAACTAAACTAAACTAAACTAAACTAAACTAAACTAAACTAAACTAAACTAAACTAAACTAAACTAAACTAAACTAAACTAAACTAAACTAAACTAAACTAAACTAAACTAAACTAAACTAAACTAAACTAAACTAAACTAAACTAAACTAAACTAAACTAAACTAAACTAAACTAAACTAAACTAAACTAAACTAAACTAAACTAAACTAAACTAAACTAAACTAAACTAAACTAAACTAAACTAAACTAAACTAAACTAAACTAAACTAAACTAAACTAAACTAAACTAAACTAAACTAAACTAAACTAAACTAAACTAAACTAAACTAAACTAAACTAAACTAAACTAAACTAAACTAAACTAAACTAAACTAAACTAAACTAAACTAAACTAAACTAAACTAAACAACAGAGATCTTACATGGGCAAGCCTCCAGGCCCCCGTTGCCATGCACACTGCTTCATCCTGGTCCAGTGGACATTTCCAGGTGGACCTCAAGGGCAGCCTCTTCTATAGCACATTGCAGTGGTCCAAATAGACAGTGACCAAGGCATGAGTCCCTGTGAGCAAGGTCTCAAGTGAGCAATTAGTGCATTAAATGATTTGGTAAAAAGGATTAGCTGACTCCCTAATCCTCAAGAAGAAGCCATGACCCCAAATTGTGGATTAGTTCACTGTGCTCAATGTCAAAGATGAAGTATCAACCAGGTCTGGGGCAAGAGGCAGAAATCCAGAGCCATTTTGTCTTTGTGGGGTTCAGTTGGTTCCTCCCCATCTAAACCCTTATATCCTCCACACACTCAACCAGCACCTCCATTGCATCACCTGTCTAGCTAGGGGTGGACATGTATAACTGGGTATCACCAGCATACTCATGATATCAAACCACAAACCTACAAATAACCTCTCCTAGCCATTTCTGGTAGATGTTGGAGGAGTGGTGAAAGGTCAATTCCTACTCCCATCCCACATAACAGAGGCTGAAGCATTGACCTCACCTCTCTTACATAACTGTCTGGAACCAACCATGAGGTAGGAGAGAACACAATTGCTTCCCATTCACAATCCTTGATGCAGGCCCAGAATGGGACTGTGGACAACTGTTATGAAAGTTAAGAAAAGAAGAACTCCCCCTCTCACAAAGGCAGTACCACCAACTCTCACAAAAAGACATTAATCACCTCTTGGACCCAACTGGATGCCACCTCCCAAGAGACCAAGAGGGACAAAAGTTTAGTCCAGAGGTTCCCGAACTCACAGCCACAAGGATCCTGCCTACTTCCTGAAACACAGGTAGTCTGAACTCCTCCCAGATGGCTCAAACAGGTCTCCCTCACCTCCAAAGGGTCTGCCAGCCAGAGTTCATCTCCAACGGAAGTAATGCAGTAGTGGCATCCTACCTTAGTCACGACCGGTTCGATGGGTGATTGTGCACATGTGTCCCTCATGCGCCCATGCCTAACAAGCCAATCAGCTGAGGGGAAACAAAAAGCTAGGAGCAATCCTCCCATCCACCCCCATGCGCTTTTCAGTCTTTTATCCTCTCAGCTGATTGGAGGCTTTTTTTTAACTTCTGGTTCGCCTGAACCAGTCCAAACCAGTACCATACAACCGTTGAAATCATGTGATATTACCTCACAGAAGTCAAGCATGCTCCTCATAGTGATTTTGCAAGGGCTCCCCTGGTTCCTGCTTACCAGGGAAGAATCTGATTACCTGAAAGAGGACTGCTGGTTTGCTACTTGAAGATGCAGTAAGGGTAGATAAATAATTAGTGCTGCTGTTCTTGTCAGCACAACATTAGAACCACAAATGGGCTCTCACTTGTATCCAGCTTGCCTCACTCTTTGTCTTCCTTCAGTTCTGTTCTAGCCCTCTCTTATGTTGTTTCATCCCTCTGAGCTGCTTGGTGAACCATGGTTTATCCCTTGGATCACTGAGCTGTCCCAGTGTACATTCTGTACAGTCAAAGGAACACAAAGTGTCCATGGGATACACCATTAAAAATGAAAGCCATCATTCCTTCATGAATTGTAGACCAGAGGTGGGATTCAGCTGGTTCTGACCAGTTCTGGAGAACTGGTAGCAGAAATTTTGAGTAGTTCGGAGAACCGGCAAATCCCACCTCTAACTGGCCCCGCCAACCCCATCTCTTCTCTGCCTCTCAGCTGATCGGCTGGGTCTCCTTTGGTTGCCCTGCACAGGAGAATGGAGCTGGAAAGCAGGTTAGGGGGGTGGGAAGGAAAGGGGGATTTTGCAGTATCCTTCCCCTGCCACACTCACCAAGCCACACCCACAGAACTGGTTGTAAAAATATTGAATCCCACCACTGTTGCAAACATTTATTAAAATAATTACAGGACTATCTGCTCATCATAAAACACACCATCTCCACCTTAACCTGCTTCTGAAAGGCTGTCACTCTCACAAGAAACCCGGTTTATGTGGTTTTTTTCTTGCTTAAATATCCATCAATCTTCTGCCCCAGAGTCCCCCAATCTTTCTGGCTTTGTGGACTAGCAGGAGGCCCAGGGAGAGGAGATGGTTCCGTGTGAGTGGTGAGCAAATGGAGTGTCTGCAGACAGGTTCAACTGCTGTTTGTGCAAGTGTAGATGAGTGCCTGTGCTTGCCTGCCACTTCCATGGCCTATTTCTGAACCTCTCATGGCCTAGTAGTGGGCTGCTGCCTGGGTGCTGGGGGCCCCTGTCTCCCCCATCATAGTCAGACAAATCTCAGCCACTAAAAGTCTGGAGAAGAGAAAAGTCGACCCATGACCCCTATACTTCCAAACCCAACACAAGAACAGCCTAAAAGTCCCAGACAAAACAAACTTGATGGCTAGCTACGTTAGCTGGGTTGCTGAGTCCCAAGCTCATAATTTGATAGGTGAGGTTCTCCACCTGTGGTGTCCTCATGATCTTGTGAGAATGAGGGGGAAGCCATGATCTTTGAGGACTCTGAGTGAGTCACTTCAAAGGGGGAATCAAAGCTTTCTTTTTCCTACCCAGAGTACCTCCAATGGAGTGATTCGAGCTGCAAGGACTTGAATCCCCTTCTCTGCCAGTGCCCATAGCTCCTTTTCCTGCTCCACAGTGATGGAACCTGGAGAAACAAGGAAGCCCCCCCCCTGCCAAAATTGCTGCTCTGTACCCCTTTCGCTTCATGGATGCTTTCGGTCGCTTGGATCTGATTTTTGCTCATCATGATGTGCCAAAAGGTCAAATAAATTCTGGTCATGATTGACAATCTGAAAGAAGCTTGTTTGGGTCACTAGATTTGGAACACAATAAGGACACACAATTTGACTCCCTGGAAATTAATCACATTGATTGATTGATTGATTGATTGATTGATTGATTGATAACTTACATTCTGACCTTTCTGACTCCATAGAAAAAAGAATGTTTTGGCCTCTCTAGGAAGCCAGAGAAAGATTTGGCTAGACATGAAATTCTCACAGTTTCTTCAGGCCAGAGAGATTGCCTGATACCACCATCCACTCTGAAGCCCTCGATGCATAGGTTCAATCAGTGGTAGGATGGTGCCAGTTCAGACCAGTTCAGCCAAACCGGCAGTAAAAAAAGCCTCCTATGATCAGCTGAGAGGAGAAAGAAGAGAAAAGCACAGGATCAGCCCTCACACCCACACCTGTGCTTTTCTTATTTTATTTATTTATTTTGTCAATCAAGTATAAGATAATAGGTATAAGTATAAACATAGTTATGAATACATGAAATGGATACATATAAGAAAAATAAAAAGAAA
>BHFT01067216.1:10789-30967 GCA_004320025.1 Laticauda laticaudata | reverse complement strand
GCGCATGTAAATTAATCACCATAATGTGTAATTTATTTCATCATCTGCATAGAAACATAGCAAGTAGTTTTCTAGGTAGCTCCCTTCTTCCTACCTACCTTCCTACCTACCTAATTCACCTACCTGTAGATTTGGCATACAGACAAACAGAAAAATTATAGATTTTCAAAAATGCCTCAAAGTTCAACAAGTGCTTTAGACTTGCAAACAAAGCTTTGCAAAAGCTCAGGCTTTTCATTTACAATGTTGTAAACACAATTTATGCGGTACTACAAATAAAGAACCTTTTTCGAACAAATGACCACAGCATATTGACTTTGTCTCAGTTTTACATCCTGCAAACGGGTCAATGACGAGGACTCAAATTATAACTTTAAATAAGCCAACTATGGGATCTCATAACTGCTGACCTCTCATCCCTTTGATTGGCATATTCTATGGCCTCTTGCTCAGGTTTGCTCATTTGCGTCATTTAGCCACAGTTATTCCCATGCTCAAAAAGGGAGACCCAGCCTTGTTAAAAGTTACAGGCACCATCTCATTATGTTTGTCTCACCTGCAAAATCCTGGAATCAATCATCCAGACCAATCCATTACCCTCCACGTAGAGACAAACACCTATTCTCTAACAAATACAATTTGGTTTCAGGAAAAAATGTGTCCTATGTATCTACAACTCCTACCACCTGCAGAAACAGTTTGGCAGCTACACAGAGCTCAAACCAGGGTAAATCAATAGATTGCAATTACATTAGAAACTTCTGCAAAGTCTTGATTCAGTGGTACACAACAAAACTACTGTAAAACTATGCTCTCTACAGCCATTGTCTATAGATTATCTGCACAAATGGTCTAGCTGCATTCCTGTCAAACAGACAACAAGTAGTCAAAATAAGGAGTGTTTCTATTGCATTCAGTTTAAACAGTGGTTAAACTGCCACCAGATCAGAGTTAAACAGTGCTCCCCAAAGGCAATGTATCTTAGACCCACTTTCTTATGTTCTTATTTACATAAATGACCTTTAGGATCATATTATAAGCAACTGTGTCTCTTTGCTGAAGGGACATAAAACTATTTAACACCACTGACAATCCTGCTACCCATCAATTACCTTTGGCTATGTGCCAGGACGAATGGTCGTAACCAAACTTTGGTCAAACTTCAAATCTCACATTCCAACAAATCCTCCTGCCATACACATTAGGCCACCAACAAAAATCAGAACACTAAATACCAAAACTTGGACAGATACAACTCGTAGAGACCCTCACTCTGTCAAAGGACCTAAGAGTACTTATTTGTGAAAGATTTAAGGCCCCAGAGCTCATGTTAACAGCATTGCTAAAAAAGGCATTAAAGAGTTAACCTATTTTACAAAGCTTCTTCGGTAACACTGTTAGTGCAAACCAGGCATACAAAACCTCTCGCCAGACCAATTTCTCTAATACAGGTTTCATCTGCCTTGGAATCCACACTGTGTAACAGACATTAAATACAAAGGACTGAGCAGCTCCAGAGGTATTTATGAAAGGAGTACTCCACTTCCTCTGCTTACAATTAGAATAGTTGCCTTACCTGACACACTCTTCTCAGGGAGTCAGAAAGAAGAATCCAGGCAATGGTAGGTCTCTAGTCTTCTAGCTCTGCAGACCAAGTTTGAAAAAAAACTTGAAGACAACCCCCCAATTACAGTCCCCAGTTGCACACAATGTACGTTGAAGCAAATTCCGCTGTTGTTCTTCGTCTTCTGAAAAGGATTAGCCGTATACTCAATGATTATCAAACAAAACAGTTCCCTCCTTACTCTGACCAGACAGAATTACAGTGTGCTGGACTGGATTCTCCCTTCAACTCCCTTGTGAAAGAGCTATTGTCAGTAACCCATGAGCTGAAGGGAGAATCCAGGGGATAACCAAAAGCTGGCTGTCTTTTTTTCCTTACGTGGTTAGAAACTGGACAGGTCAGAGGTCCCCACCATCTACATTAACACCCTTGCCAGTACTCACGACAAAAGAACGGCCTCCGCTGCAGGCAAAAGGAGTCACATCCGTATACTGTCTTTATGATGAGTCACAGCCCAGCCTCGACCAAGATGTCTAGAACTGATTGACTGTCTTGCCCAGACATTGTAGTAGTGTGTGCCACACTCCTGGTTGAGTGCGATGGTGACTCTTCTGGGCACAGTGACAGCCTGTAATTCATAGGTTTAGCAATACAAGCTCTAAGCCAGGCAACCCACAGTGGAAGGTGTCAACCCTGCAGCCCAAAGTTGATGCTGAAAGAAGACAAACAGCGGATTCACACTTCCTGAAGCGTGAGAGAGGTTCGTAACATATGGAGGTCCCTCCTTATGTGGCAAAGTGCTGCCATTTCCTTTCCAAGTGCATGATTAGGCTTCTGGACAAAAGTCAGGCACAAATCAACCCCTAGTGAAAACGATGGGAATAAGGAGTTTCACCTGCGCAAAAGGTAGATCCATCCATAAAACCACCCTCTCTTTGAGCGCGGTTCCTGCGAAACGGGCAGCACACAAAGGCTCTGGGGTAGAGAGGAAAGAAACTCCAGAGAGACCGAATCTTAATGTCAGGATCCAAGCGTCCGTCGTGGTCTCTTCCCACTCTGCCAAATGACCCAGATGGATCCCCTATGGATAAGTGGCTTTGGTATCACTGGGTGCGTTCTAAAAGGTGCTGGATTCCCTGAATGACCTCTTGCCTCTGACAGCAAAGGACATGGTCTAATCAGCCTGAGAAGAAGATCATTGGAGAACGGGCCTACTTTGACGGGGAAATGCTTGCCCCAGCCTCCCGTTTTAAGAGGGCTTCCTGTAACAGGCAGAGACCTGTAATCAAAACACCTCTCCTGAGGAGGGCAGGATTTTCCACTTGCCCTTGTCTCCATCAAAAAGGGTCCAGGGCCTCCCCAAAAAGCCTCTTTCCCTTAAAGGGAGCTGACGCAGCTTCATTTGTTCCTGGCGTCCATCTGCCAATTTCTTAAGCCAGAGGAGCTACATGCTGTTACAGATGAGGCCATGGCTCTGGATGAAAAATTTGGCTTGAAGTGAAAGTGCATACGGCAGTCAATTGAGCTACAGCAATTTATTCTTGTTCAGGTCCTTTGATGCACTCTAAATCCTCAGGTAAATGCTCCTGCAACTACTTTCCCACCGCCAAAGAGGCACATGTGAAAATGAAGCATTCGTTGGATGTTCTGAAGCCCAGGTATTGGCTTGATGTACTCTGTGGATCATTATCTCCTTTTTCTGGTCCTCCACCTTTAAAAACATCCTACGCATCAGGTGGGCATGACCGATTGAGGATGCTAGGGCCATCACTGGACCACTTCTACCTTTGGCACTTCAATAATGTGTTAAAAGATTCTTGGCCACATTAAATAGGGCATCTCCAACCCACTAGGACGACGTGTAACACCCGAAGCGCGAGTCCCACTGATCTTTTAATCACATTCAAAAACATCGGCAGCATAGGCACAGCAACCATCACTGATGTTTTTTCAAGTGAATAAATAGTCCTACTGCTCCCCTCTGCGGTGAGCGAGCTCAGGTGACCATGTTCCTTCTTTAGATGGACCATGCTCTAAGCCTTTATTCAGAAAGTCTCTGAAAAGAGCCTGGCTGCGGAAAAGGGCAACCTGCTACCTCCACTCATTCATCCAAAAACTCCTTTCCAGGGAGAGGCAATTTCAGAGGACATAAATCTGGCTCCTTCCAAATGGGGATGAGGAATGATCTTTATGGTAGATCAGCTGTTCTGCTGAGAAGTGCCATATCCCTAGAATGCCTTTCTATTAGCATCCAAAACCAGCAACTGGCGCAGGCGGGTTGACTTCTGTTTGGAATTTTGCCTAAACTGCGCTGCGAGATCCAGGGGCTCTTCATGAAGGCTGCATCTCTTGCATTTGGGCCTTCTCAGGTCACAATTCCCACTGTTGTAAGGTTGTAAAAAAGCAGCCTCAGGACAGCTCTGGATCTGCTGCGAGGATTGGGCTCCGATCCAGCAGCCATAATACTTCTGAGTGCTCAGAAAACCAGTATGAGCAGCCTTCTCCCTAATTTGGAGGTTTTCCCTTGCAAATCTGGCCACCAGGTGACCAAAGCGCTAGTCAAATAATGTATATCTGAAAAATTGCGTCTTGCTGCCTGCCTATCCTGGGGAATAGAGGAAAAATGTCCTGCTGTCAGCCATCTTCTTGTGATTCCCTCACAGCCTTGTCAAATTCTTTGTACAAGGCCTGTCTGTCTGCCGCTAGCGATTTCTTTTCCTTCTGGCCCCTAGCAGTCTTTGGGGCTAGGGCCCCTGGCTCTAATTTCTTAGCTGCTGCCTCTAAACCAGCAGACTTGAAGCTAGTTGAGATCCTCTTGCAGCTCTCTCTCTACTCTGGCTGAGGGAGCTTGATAGTTCCTGATCAGCTCCCCCTGCAGCCATCTTGATCCCACCAAAAATAACTTACTGACAGAGGGAGATGAGAAGGCAAAAGAAGAGGAAAAAATATTTTAGCGCCCAAGGCGTGGCTGTTCTAGGGTAAAGCAGCTGTCCATCACTTTCAGAAGCAAGGCAATCAAAAAGTGGTGAGCTCAACAGAGCTCCACACAATTTAAATTAAGGGTCAGAGAAAAAAGAAAACAAACAGTTGACTCTTTAAAATTAGCCACAAGCCCTGACAGCCCATCCATCGACTTGCAAGACAAAGTGCTGACTGCATCATAATAACCTATGCAGGCTCAAGCGTCTCTCAGCTGCCCATGCAATGCTCTGGTGACTGTGTCAAGGGTCTGAATTCAAATCCAGGTGGCTATCACCCCCACGAGGGACAGTCCTAGAATCAAACTGCAGAATTTGTCCCTAAATCATCGGAAATTGGCGCGGAGCCAAAAAAGGGGCTGACACGCCTCCGCAACTGCTGGGCTCCACAAAATAAGAACTAACGGCATGGGAGAGAGAGACCTAAATAAGGCACTGACTCCTCCCCAGCCAGGCCACATGCACTCTTCAGGGGCACCACTTCCACAAACCGACTCACAACAACCCAAAAAAGTCTACCAGCAAATAAAACTTAAAAATTAATCAAAAGGCTTCAAACAAACGCAAAAGGAAAAAAGATGTGAAAATGAAAAAACAAGGGCCAAGTAAACGGGCAAGCTAGGCTAGCCGTTCAAACCTGTTTCTAGTTTCTAAAACACAAAAAAAACTTCTATCCAGGGCGGGTAATAGGTCCTTCAACAAAACAATTTCAGAGCCCTAAAGGAGTCTGAACACGCTGAGACCGAGTGAAGAACTGGGACCATTTACCAGTGTCCCTCGTTTTTTTCAACTCGCGTCTTCAGAGTAGAAGGGACTGACTAACCCATCTGCAATTCTCCCTCCGGCTCATGGAGTAAACCTTATGCTACCAGGCTTAAATTTGGACCTGGAAACAACTAAACATCGCCACCTATGGTCGCTTCAGTTCCACAAAATTGTCTGCTTCAATGTCCTACCTTAAATTGACTACTTCCAGCTTCAACCACAATAAACATGGGCAAATAATACAAACTCAAAAGTAAATCTGCTGCCAAACTCGCTATTACCAGATAATTACTTCTGAGCAACAGAGTAGTCAATGCCTGTATCTCACTACCTTGTTCTCTGTTTTACATCCTCAAACCCTTCAAAACTTTTTAATTTAAAAACTGCCTACCATTGACCTCGCTCCTTTCCTCAAGGAGGTCCAGTAAGAAGGTGTGCGATAAGCACACCAGCATGCCTAATGTCCCTGTCCTATTGTCCCATTTATCCCATTTTATTTGTACTCCATTTGTTATGTACATACTGTATACATGTTCTATACTTATATGATTTATAGTTATGCTCATACTTATACTTGTTTTTCTCATACATGCTGACCAACAAAATAAATAAATAAAATTTTTGAAACTACTATAGAGCAACAAGTATCACAAAAGTCCTTTAGTATAAGTCTATGATAGTAATGGTCTGCTTAATGGCATTTTTTTCTTCAACCACCATTAGTCAAACTTCTTCATCACGATCAATATATACTTGATTGTATGGCGCTTAGATGTATGATAGCATACATTGGACTCAAGAAATAATGCGGCTTAACACTCTCTCACCTGTGTATAGTTCAAATTTTCACTGATCCTTCTCTCTTTTTAATTCCCACATGTTAAAACCTGATATGTAAGAAACGCAGTGTCCTTTCTTGACAATCTGCTTCATATTTCAGTAGAGCAGCGAAAGCTCGTAGACATAATGATATTAGACTACAGCAAGAACATTTTACATACTGACTTCTTGATAATCTAGATAAATGTGGGAGAAACATGGCATGAGAGTTGGTCAACCCGGCCATGCCATCCTCCTTTCCAGTGCAAAAACTCAACAGCATGGCGGGCCAATTGTGTCCAGCAGTCAACCAGCAGCCCAGCATCGCTCTTGGCCAGCCACACTCTGTGATCTGCACAGCCCACATGTGCATGAATCACAGTGCATGCAATCACTGGGCCATTTGGGTCAAGCACCAAGTGGAATCAGAGGTACAGGGGTCGAAACACAATTCCGGGCCCACCCGACACATTGCGTACCGGCTTGCCCTATCGATCGGCCATAGACAAAGACAGTGGGATGAGATAGGTAGGTAGATGGGGCAACCACCCACCCACTCTGGCCCATCTTTGTTTGCCCTCACGGCCACTAGATGAGCAAGCAACTGTGCCAGTTCGTCAGTGCAGCCAGATCGCATGCCTTCCCTGTGCTTTCCTCTGGCCTGTTGCTGGTGCTTCCATTAAAAGACAAGACAAGCGTAGCAAACAGGGCTGGGGGGGGCACCACGCTTGCTCTCTATTGCTGCACTACGGACCCCACTGGCTCCAATCTTTTGGTCTTCATCCAGCTCTAACTACACATGACAATATAGAGACCCCTGTGGCCACCGGTAATCCATTCTGTCCCATCTGTTCCTGAGTGTTTGACTTCTGGCCCATGCGCTGTGATGGAGCAGGTGACTGCATTGATCTATCTGGTGGCGTTGGATTGCATGTTATCTTCTCATGCCTCATAGCCTCCACCTGCTGCTTGGACAGTTGTCCTAGTTTGTTTAGTGCCTCAAGATTTGACCTTGTGGTGATGGATATGCAATCCTGGAGTGCGCCAATCAAGAGGCTGGCTAGCTGTGCTGCTCTGGGACACTGTTGCCCCCTTTATGCTCATCACCTCCTGTTCTGATTCATGCCCTCCCCCTGGGCTGATGATTGCAGTATGTCCTTGTCAATTGGTGAAGGTATAACGGTAATTTCAGCAAAGTGCATATGTAAGATCATAAACAATAACAAAGATGTTGTTGAAAAACAAGGTTGTAAAACTGAAACAATTTAATGATTAACTACAAGGAAACTGGGTGGCAGTGTCTGCAAACAGTATTTTAAATGAACAAACATAATGGTTGTACACAATTATTGCAACAAAAAGCTGGGTCATACGAAGCTTAACATATTACCAGAAATGCCTGACTGGCTGTAGGTTTGAATGTAAAATTGTGGGGCTTATTTTGCGGGTGGGTAGGATTTATATTTTCCCGTAGGGCTTATTCTTGGCGGTAAATAAATTACCTTATATTTATAATTATATGTAATTATATTACAAGCATCTGTTTAAAAAAAATCATGCTAGGGCTTATTTTGCGCGGAAGCACAAGTTATGCTTAAATTGTGTTAGGAACTTTTAATAGATGAAGAGTGCGACAATAAGAAGCAACAGCACATTATCAGTAATGGTTAAAGAGAGCTGGCCATTTGCATGTGGGAAATCTGAACTGTGATTTGCGTTGCTGAGTATAAATGGGACTTGTTTCCCGATTTTTACCTCTGTGTGCTGTTGTGCTCTTTGTAATTGCATGCCTCCTGATTTTCCGCTGCTGTGTTGGATTTTACCTGATGACTCTCCTGTTCGCCTAACTTATTTACTTAAAATATATTATTTATATAAAACCACAAGTTCTTGTTGTGTCTCTGACTCCCATTGTGCAATTCCCTGACAGATTATGGGCCCAGAAGCGCCCGAAGCATCAGTAGTATTTTTCTGAGGTTAAAAGTTTTTTGCTGGAGCCTTAGTGGAAATTGAGGTCTATTGGCCATAAGGCAGCATTATGCTATCTGTTTACAGCGGAAATAGGATGAGATTTTCTGTGGCTTCATTTTAATGAGATGAATTAACTGCTCATGGCAGCCTAAAAGAGCGAAGATGTTTCTACAGGAGGAGGATGTGCTGAACAGTTGTAAGCAATCCTCCCAGATCTCAATATGGCAGGGGCAAAAACAAAAATGGAAAAAACCACCAAGCCAGCTACACTCACCAGAAAACTTCTATAGAGCAAGGCTTTGTCTGGAGGTAGGTGTGTCCAGTTGGCAGGACACAAAATTAGAAAAAGCGAGGAATTGTTATTTTTCAGAAGAACACAGCAGTGCATGTTGTGCTTAGTTCCCTTAGTGATACATGGGACGTGCTTAGTAACAAGCCTTGAGGTCCATGAATTCTATGAACTATGTTGACCGGGACGATTTAATTATAAACTATGTTGGACCGCAAACTTTTGAAGAATAGAAAAGACTAGTAAGACGCAACAGTATTTGCACCCAATCAGGAAAGGAAACTGTTTTTAAGCAATGATAACAATGTGGAGATAAAGTTTGCTGTAGTGAATTGCTGCTTTGCATCTGGCATCCACTCAGCCATAATCTGGAAAAATTAGCCAGTTAAGAAGATTAAAAGATTTCAAAGCAGGAAAGAGAAAGCACAGAGAACAGAAGAAAGAAGTCACCAACAGATTTCTTGTTGAAGTCAAACAACAAACACACTAAAGACATTTAGTTATTGGACATTAGAGCATGTGAGAATATTGTAAATAAATCCAAAACTTTTTTCTAGTCTGGGACCAACTGCCCAGGAATATGTAATTCTGGCAAATGGTAATCATTCTTTTGTGCAAGAAACTAAATATATACCATGTATTGGTTAAGTGTTTGATGAAGTTTTATGTGTACCAGAGATAGATCACAATTTGCCAAATGTGTCTTGCTGAGTGTGAAGGGTATAAATAATGTTTTCATGTAAGATCATAAAGAATAACATGTGTGAACAAAGTTTGAAACTGAACAATACTTCAAATGAACCAAAGCATAATGGGTATGCACATTTGTTGCACAGAAGGCTGGTCATGCAAGTTTTAACGTATTAAAGCGTGGGAAGAAATGTCCATCTGGTTTAGTTCCAAGCTGGGAGAAAGACACTGGAAACATGGAGGATGATTGGAAAGATGAAGCAGAGCCACATGGGTTCTAGGCAGCTGACAAAATGGAACGGAGAGTGAACGTTTTTATATCTTCTTTGGGCTTTGCATTGAGCTTCCTGTTCTTGTGCAAAAATATGTATTTTATTGGCTGTTGTCAGACTCCCACAGGGCCATGTAGGAGTCACAGCTAACTCTATGAAGTACAAATCCTATGAGTTTGTCTGAGCTCCCAGGTTTGATTGAAGTTTGGACTGCTCTGAGGATGATGCAGTTTCTGAGATAACCCTTAGGAGATTGTGCAGCTCTAAATCTTCTGCTAAATGATATTGGGTTAATCTTATTATGTCCTGAAGGATAGTCCCATCATCCTGGATCTGATGGTCTTTTGTTTTTTAGATAGGCTGGCCCAGTCTTTCTTAATGGGCACAAAATATCTGCTTGGGAGGAGCTATTAAGAATGAGTCTGCTTCCTTTCTCTAAAACAACATGTCTCTCCATTTCTCATTTAGGGAAATGTAATACTCTGCCTTTTTAATATTGGTCAAAATAATTCATTATTGGGGAGGGAGGCTTCCCACAACAGAAAATGCCTGACCTGGCTGTAGGCTTGAATGTGAAATATTGTGACTTTTATTTGGATTGTGCTATTTGCAAAGAAGCCACATTGAAAATACATTCTTGTCAGCAAAAGAAGTAAAAGAAAATAAAATAATTTTTCTGTTAGTGCATGCTGACTTAATTGGCCCTCTATCACCATCAATCTAGATTACCCTAGATATGCATTTTGCTATTTACTAAAAAGCAAAAGTGAGGGGTTTCAACAATTTAAACAATGGATATTTTTTGTAAAGAGGAGAGGAAAGGATATGTCAGCTACAAAGGAACAACAAGGCACCACCCAATTCCAGACTCCCACTTTCAACTGCAACCAGCACATTTCCCTGCTATTATTTTGTCACCATAGGCTTTTAATGCATGAAATAACAGCAGCCATTTGCTCAAAAAGAACTCCCACCTGTAGCATTTCAGGGGCTGTGCCAGAGCAGGTTGAGCCAGACACCCATACTTGAGCCCAGCCCTGAATGCTAAAAAGGGTGGGCTGATGTTGCTGTTGTACCAAGCCTGGCTGTCAGACACAGTGAATATGGATGTGCACAACTGAGGCACACCCACACAGCAAGAGAAAGAAAGAGGAAGATTACCACTAGGACTCCAGCTCATGACAGAAATGCCAGGCCTTGAGATGACATGAGCTCCAGTTGCAACAACCCGATTGCAAAACTACAGATTAAATACCTTGTATATCATCCAAAACACCTCAGACTGTAAACCAAAAAGGAGAATGCAGTGGCAGGAGGCAGGCAGAGACAGTGTGGCAAGAAGGAGAGAAAGACGCGTCTCGGTTTCTTCCTTCTCGGCTATTGCATCCCTCCACGCATGGCGATTTTTGCTCAGGACCGGGCTTGCCCCGAGACCTTTCCAGCTTCCCTTGAAGACCCATCACGGAATACTATAGGTGACCATAATTCGCCTGCTGCCTATGTTTTCGGCATCGTCAAAAGGCAGGTGGAAAGCAGGGAGAACTTGGAAACAGCCTCCTTACCGCCTGGCTTCTTGAGGATCCGAGGCGGGAATGTCTCCCTAAAACGGCGGCTGTCGGTTGCCATGGGGAGCCGCCAGTGAAGATTAGCTCGCAGCCCCGGGTCTCCCAGGGTCTTTAAGAAGCGACCGAACCGACTGGGTGCAGAGCTAGCGGCGGATGACAGCCACACCGCCCCACAGCTCATACAAAACTACTGCTGGGAAGAAGCGCAGACAAATTCCCCTCAACCAAATGCTAAGAGATAATGCTACTCACAGGTAGCCACAGCTTCTGGTTGCAGAGCGGGATGCCGTGTTGATGGAAGGCGCCTCTTCCTCTGCTGGGAAAAACCGCTGATTCTCGCGCAAGCTCCCGCCAGCTTAATAACGAAAGGCTCGCTCGAGCCAAGCCAAGCCAAGCAAAAGCCAAGCCAGCAGGCGCGCTCTTGTACTCCCGAGCCTATCGCCTTCTCATTTCGAGTGAGCCAGCCCAGCGCGCGCCCGTCTGAAGTAGAGGCGACAGGGGGAAGGGCTGTGCGGCGGAGAGAGTTCGTCCTCCCCAGGCACCACGCAAGTCGTGCCCTCATCGGCCGGTCAGGCTTTCGGCCACACCTTGTGACGGGGTGCGCAATCTCCCAAAGGCACACGCCCGCCCACCCACCCATCCTCACGGCCTTTAACTGCGCCGGCCTAAAGTTGAGTCGTGCTACAGCGACCGCTGCTGCAGATGCGGCGTGAGGATTGAGGTTATTTAGCATATTTATGTCATGAATGCAGGAGGCAGGATTTGTGCGCCAACTGTCTCGTTGCAGGGTTTTTAGATGGTAATTTTCTCCGGTACGAGGCGGTGGCAGCAAAATGTGTGCACTGGCCCTCAACGCGCTGCTCAAATTCAACGCTAAACTTTTAGCATGAAAAGAGGTTTCTTGTATCAATTGTTACTGCTGTTGAAAGAATTATCCTTCTGGGTTCAGTTCCAAGTGGGGAAAAAGACACTGGAAACATGGAGGTTGTTTGGAAAGATGGTTTAATAGTGGACAGGACCACATGGCTTGGAGCTCCAAAATGAAAGGAACATCACATGCTTCAAGATGTTGGGTGAAGGAAAAGAAAAGCCAAGAAGCTGTGAGACCCTTAGTTATTTACCCTCCGTTGGGATCCACCTTGGTGTTTTCTGTTCCTGTGTAAGAAATGTATCCCATTGGCTGTCAGACTGAGCTGGACCACAAGGTGAACTGAGTGCTGGCTGAGGCAATCTTCCCAGGCCAGGAGGTGAGATGGGTATGTAGAATACTTTGGCCCATGCCTTAATGGCCCACCCATTAACAAAGGTGAAGGATGAGCTTCTGCCTCTGAGTTTCTACTTCCCTTCTAGGGGAAATATTCTGCCTTTTTAATATTGCCTAGGATATTTCATTTTGCTAGGAGGGCAAAATCTCCAATTAAAGAGATTTTGATATGTTTCAGTTTTGCTCTTCATTAAATAGCAAAACCCATATCTAGAATAGTGGTCCATTATACTTAGTATGTAACGAGCTCCTCCTACACTTGGTTTTTTCGGACCTATTAAATCAGCAAATACTACTTCTAAAGGCTCTTTAGTAGTAAATCCATCAACTCTATTAGCCGGTATAACCCTGCTCTTACTTTGATTACAGGCATTACATTGCAAATACTTATTACAAGATTTCAAACTTATTCCCTTAGATAATTCAACAGTTTTCTTAAGCATTTTAAAATTTAAATGCCCTAGCCTTCGATGTAACAAGTGAATACATTCGTCATGAGGTTTCTTATTTTCATAAATTGTGTTAGCCACCTTTAAACCATCATCATTTAACACATATAATTCACCTCTTAAAGATGCAGTAATTCTCTTATCTTCTTTTTCAATTATGCAGTTATCTCCCCTAAATGTAACTACATATCCTAGTTTAACCAAAATTCTAACTGAAATTAAATTAAACTTAAGTTGTGGTACATATAACATTTTTACATTCTCTTTTATAAAAGAACAATATGCTATACCTTGACCCTTAGCTTTTAGTTTCCAGCCATTGGCTAACGATATCTGCTGTGTACTCTGGGACATTTTAATAAAATTTTTGTTTTATCATTTGTTATACAATGGGATGCTCCACTGTCAACCACCCATAAATTATTTTTTACAGCTCCGTTAGTATACNTGTTATACAATGGGATGCTCCACTGTCAACCACCCATAAATTATTTTTTACAGCTCCGTTAGTATACATGGCTAACTCTAAATTATTATGTATCTTTTGATGACTTTTAGTATTCTGGCCAGCGTTCTGGCGCTTTGCCTTTTTACAAACTCTTGCCAAATGTCCTCTTCCTCCACAATTAAAACACTTTTTAATTGCGTATGCAGTAGGAAATTCATTATCTTCCTTTTGAGGTTGCTCCCTCCTTAATTCATCTCTTTCAAGCCTTCTTCTGGCCTCTTCAATCAATCTGTCAGTTATATCAGTTAAAGTTAAACTTTCTTTAGGCAAAATTTCAAGTGAAGTTACGTAGTTATCATAACTTTCATCAAGGGAATGATGTAGACTTGGTGTAGTTCAGAGAAAATAAGCTCTTTCTCATGCAGTTCTTGAAAAATGCTTTTCATAGTTTTTAAATGACTCAGCATATCACCATTTGTTTGGAGATGCGTCCTGAAAAGCTTCCGTGTTAGATTTATGTGAGCACTAACATTATCTCGAACATAAATTCTTTTTAGCTTCTGCCAACACCCGAGAGCCGTGTTCTCTCCGTGGATATAAACAAGCTGTTGATCAGTTAATGTTAACCCAATTATGCAAATGGCTTGTTGATTTTTATGCATAAATTCTTCTATCTTTAGTCTGTCTTCCTCATCCTCTGGATCCCATTCTTCTACGTTTGGTGGATTTTCAATTATGTTCCACAGACCTTCACTTCGTAGAAGTAGACTACATTTTGTAGACCATGATACATAGTTTGTTCCATCCAGCTTGGATATAAGGGACAAACTTTGTAGATTGACTTGTGCCATGTTTTCATATATGTATATAAACTATAATTAATAAAACAAAGCTGTCTGTTTACTGTAATGTATAACAACACAAACTCTCAAACATAAATATGTTTTATCCTAGTTTAAACTGACTCTGCAGCCTCTGGGCCCATAACCAGTGTTAAGCCTGGGTTCCCCAACCAGGGTTAGGGAGACAAGCNACCTTCTCTTCGTAGAAGTAGACTACATTTTGCAGACCATGATACATAGTTTGTTCCATCCAGCTTGGATATAAGGGAAAAACTTTGTAGATTGACTTGTGCCATGTTCTCATAAATGGATATAAAACTATAATTAATAAAACACAGCTGTCTGTTAACTGTAATGTATAACAACACAAACTCTCACTCTTTACATAAATCTGTTTTATCCTAGTTAAACTGACTTTGCAGCCNTAATAAAACACAGCTGTCTGTTTACTGTAATGTATAACAACACAAATTCTCACTCTTTACATAAATCTGTTTTATCCTAGGTAAACTGACGTTGCAGCCCTCTGGGCCCATAACCAGTGTTAAGCCTGGGTTCCCCAACCAGGGTTAGGGAGACAAGCTAAACACTGGTTATGGGCCCAGAGGGCTGCAACGTCAGTCAGATATCCCATTGAGGGATATTCAGTTAGCAAAGTCCATGTAGAATATCCTAGGTCAGTTCACTTACAAATCAGTCCTTTGTTCTCTCTCCCGTGCGAGCAATGCAGTCTTCCAAGCAGTAATTAGGAATCATCAAAGCCAGAGAGCGAGCACGCTGCAGTCTTGCTTCTTTTAAGGTGCTTTCATAACCACTCCCCCGATCACTATCCCACAGTTAAAGTTACAGACACTTTAACATACAAACCAGGATTACTTATTTATAATTTTACCTAAACCAGTTAGGGTAAAAACAATGTTATCCCTAACAGCCCTGATAGGAAAAAAGACACCTAGCAGCTCCTCCAAAGACAGGGAATCGCAGCAGCGTTTAGATTTACCTCCTGCTTCCCAGTGCTTTCCCTCCCTCTCTCTAAGGGGGTTTAGAGTCAGCCTCAGCCCCCCAACAATCTGGGTCTTCCTTTTACCCACCTCGGGAAGAAGGAAGGCTGAATCAATCTTTAATGTGAGAATAGCGGCAAGGAATTTTTCCACATCTTATCAAATCATTGGACCACTTTTTAGAATGGCCGCTTTAAGACGGGTGGACTACAACTCCCAGAATTCCCCAGGCTAGAAATATTTCAAGGTTTGGACAAAAGGTTTGCAGAATCCTTGTCCCAGCCATAACATTCATCAGTTTGACTGAATTAAACAGCAGTCATAATAGAGAGGAAGAACCAGAGGGGAACTTTATATTATTATTATTGTTATTGTTATTATTACTATTACTATTATTTTCATCGCACAGTCAGCCAGAAGTTCAGACCGGGTTTGGCAATTTTGTCTACCTATCAAATCCCTACCAAGGACCTGGCAGAGGCAAATCTGGGTGTTTGATGGAGTTACCGATATTGCCGCAGGATGGAAGCTGTTCCAAGTCAAGCTGCCTTCTGCAATTGACCGATGGCAAATGTGTCAATGCCAGTGATGGTGTTCAAGTGGTGCTCCAGTTGTTTTGGGACTGCAGCTAAGGCCATAGTTGTTCTATTTCTTCTTTGTATTTTGTGATCTTCTCCTGTACTTTCTCTTCCCTTCTGCTCTCTCCACTGTCTTGTCTTTTTTTGTCTTTCTTATCGACAACTGTTAAGTCCGGGATGTTGTGTGGCAAGTGCCTGTCTGCCTGGATGCACACCCCCTACAGACCTCTCAGGAAGGGGGTGAGGTCCATAGTAGACAGTCTAAGGTTAAAATTTTGGGGGTTTGGGGAAGAAACCACAGAGTCAGGTAGAGGATTCCAGACATCGACCACTTCATTGCTGAAGTTGTATTTCCTGAAATCAAATCTGCTTCTGTTTGAGTTTGCTCCATGTTGGAGGGATCTACAACTGGTACTGTAAAATTTACTTCATGTGTTTATAAAGAACTTAATGGAGCCTCAGCCATCTGTGTTTATTTTTCTGGTGCTGAATTTACGCTGCCAAACTCTGAGCAAAAGGTACAGTATATTTTTTAAAAAAAAAAAAAGACACCAGGTGAGATTCCACCCTGCACACTCACCGATGGTTTGAATGATGGCATTCTGGACGATCCGCTCATCGTTGTCCTTCGAGGGGGCAGAGAGGGCAGCGTGGCCGTGATCACCCCGCGTGTTGCCCAGTTCGAAATCCACACTCAGGCTCAGGTGCTTCAGCAGGGTGTTGAACACCTCCAGGACGGTGGGTCCTGCCCAACGAAAGCATGGATAAAAATATTTTTATTTCTATTTATACCTTGCTTTTATTGCTTTTAGAAATAACTCAAACCCAACACCATTTTCTTCTTCCCTATTTTCTCCGCAACAACAACCCAGTGAGGTGGGTTGGGATGAAAGAGGGTGACTGGCCCAGGATCAACCAGCCGGATTTCATGTCAAAGGCGGGACTAGAACTCACCATCTCCCAGTCATTGGCCCAAATCACCCTCAGATTATGATCGCTTTCATGCCTAAGGTAGGACTAGAACTCCCCGTCTCCTGGTGATTGGTTCTAAGTCTCGTGGTTAAGGCATCAGACAAGAAAGCAGGTGGCCGTGAGTTCAAACCCTGCCTTAGGCCTGAAAGCCAACTGGGTGACTTGGAGTCAATCACCAGGTGACTGGGAGTTCTAGTCCTGCCTTAGACATGAGTGACTCTGGTCCAGTCTCTCTCTCTCTCTCTCTCTCTCCAACCCACCTCGCTTCTTTGTAGCCGGCTTCCATGGCTAAGGAGGGACAAGAACTCACAGCCCCCCACTTTTTAGCCTTGTGTTTTAACTCAAACCAAACAGAAGTCAGAGCCCCAAACCCCACTCCCTTCTGGCACTGATCATGTTTCCTAGTTGGGTCATAAAACATATCTAAAAAAAAAGAAAACCCCACATCAAACACAGAGAGCATCAAAGAAGTCACATGCCTGTGGAGATTTTCTGTCATCCAGGTGATGATTGACCCAAAGATGCTTTTTATTCAAGAGGCAACTGGACTTTCCTGGGTTTTCTTTGGGGATGTTTTGCTTCTCATCCGGGAAGCTTCTTCAGCTCTGACTGGATGGAGGGGAACGGGAGGATTTATACTCCTTGCGGACAGCTTGTCATTTGTGTCCTTTTAGAGTCATTGAGGCCACTTGGAGGTTTATCTGTGCCCTCAGGGTCACCTGAGTGGTGCCTCCAAGCGGCCTCAACGACTCTATAAAAAGGATGCAGATGACCAGCTGAAGTATCAATAGTATCAAAATAGTATCCAAAGCAGTATCAATTCTTCCACCCTCCACCATCCGGTCAGAGCTGAAGAAGCTTCTGGGATGAGAAGTGAAATGTTTTCAAAGAAAAACCAAGGAAGTCCAGTTGCCTCTTGAAAAAAAAAAAAGCACCTTTGGGACAAAGAAGCCACACTTCAACCCTTGGTACCCTGCAGTTTTCCTGACAAAGCCTTCTGACATTTTCCCAAGGCCAGGAGAGGGGGATCGGCCCAGTTACCCAGGGAATTTTGGGCCAAAGCCTGGCTCTTAACCTCCAGCCCAGGCTGGCCTTCTGGACAAGCCCAGTCAGTTTTCCATTTCCAGAGGTGCCTTCTCCAGGCCCTTTTGCAGAACCCGCACTCGAGTCTTCCCATCCCACGTTTGGCAGCTTACTCACTAGACAAACCGGCTCTGTGAGCCCCGAGCATCAAATCAATTACCTCTTTAAGTCAAGACGTGACTCAACCCATCCCTGCCAAAACTCCTTATTTATCAAACCTCTTTGGGTCCGCTTGCGAGAATGTTGACTTGCTGGGCTTGTTATGAACCCAAGACGGTTTTTCTAACTTTCATACAAAAAAGCTAGACTATCTGTATTTTCTAGCTCTACTGAGGTAGAAAATACAGATAGTCCTCGACTTACTTGTTTAGTGACCGTGTGAAGTTCCAACAGCACTGAGAAAAATAAGCTATGACCATTTTTCACACTTATCTCAGACTCAGCTTGCTGTCCGGATTCCAGCCATCACCCTAATTAAATCCTGAGCCTCGGGCCAAACTTCAAAAAAACTTCAAAGATTTTATTAGGAACGACATGCTGGCATGATCTGTATGAAGCCGAATCTGAAATTTTATGTAATTTACGATCACCTGTGACCCTGTTTCCCCTATCCCACACCTCTGGGTGTATCATAATTCATATTGTCCAACGAAACACATTCATGGGCTAGGTGTCATCAATCACATTCTCCAACAGAGGATTTTCCCACCCAGAATACCCGGCTGCCAAAGTTACGGACTCTGCAAGAGAAGCTTGGAATGTTCATTTGCCGTCTATTCCTTAAGGGGTTTCTTTCATACGGCAACTTGGAAGCCGGCATAGGAATATTTTACAAGTTGATACATACAACCGTTGCAGCATCCCTTGGTCACGTGATCAAAATTTAGAGGCGACTGACTCGTATTTGTCCCAGGGTCATGTTAGTATGTGATCCCTTCCCATAAGCAAGATCAACGGGGGAAACCAAATTCAGTTCACAACAACTGTAGCCATACAGGTCATCAAAACTCAACCAATATCTTGCTTAGCAACCTACATTTTTCACCTCAATTGTGGTCATAAGTCGAGGACAAACGTGTACAAACTACCAAACGGACGCACAATTTGAGATGGTATGTGGAAGAGACAGGGCAAGGAAATGCTGCCCAGACTAGAGCATGGTCAGATAAAAGAGGATTTAGCTTCATAACGGACGGAGAAAGAGAAGCTTCTCAGACTGCAAAACAGACGGCGGGAGATTGGTACTCCAACCTGCAAGATTCTGTAAATGTAACCTGAAGGGAATAGTAATAATAAATAAAGAAATGTAGTAGAATATATTATAGCATTAAGTCGAGACTGACTCTGTAAGCATTTGTTATCTTGCTGTTCTAAAAAAAGATTTCCTTAACTTTTCACTTGTTGTAAAACAACTATAAACACATGCCTGCAATCAGCTACATCCCTCTTCTATGAAGACACCTGATTCTCTCACCTGAATCAATTTGAATCCATCTGATACATTTCACCCCAGCATTACACACACACACACACACACACACACACACACACACACNTTTCACCCCAGCATTACACACACACACACACACACACACACACACACAGGGAAGGTAACCTACCTCCATTCAGAGGAATCCACACCATTGAAGTATGCTGTTAATCGCCTCCTTAAGTGGTCAATTGTGATCAGTTAGGAGGACAATAAGAGAAGCGATAACGAAAGGTAAACATTGCCAAAGAGGGATCTGTCTTTTGCAGGAAATACGTAAATCTAAGTCAGAGAGTTTTACAATGCAGTTACTCAACTTCTAAGGATCTTAAAGGTATAAGAAGGACAGAACATCTTTCTGTATTTTCTAGAATTTTCCTCTCGTGTCTCTTGTGATGTGCTAGCAACTTCTTATCCAGATCTTTAACTTTGATCAAGGAATAAAGTCTGCTTTCTTTTGATTTGCAAGCCTTCGTTTAAGTCCTTGTTTTGGTTCATTTTTGGCTTAAGCATACTGCCAGACCTTACACCTCTTTACAAGAAAAGTGGGGTTAGTCCATTTGGGTTGTGTTTCCTGTCTGGTTTACCTGAGAAGGCTAACACAGCGACAGTTCTAGGTTTACTTTTAAAAACAGATAAAAAGAAAATGAGGGCCATGAAAGAACATCTTCAGAACCGAGAAACTTGTTGCCGTCACCATATACGATCTCTTGCAATTAGATAACCCCCAATTAAAATTGTCTATCACAAGGATCTTCAACCTTGGCAAGTTTAAAACTTATGGACTTCAATTCCCAGAATTCCTGAGCTAACATGACTGGAGGAGGAGGAATTCTGGGAGTTGAAGTCCACAAGTCTTAAAGCTGTTGGGTTAGAAGACCCCACATCTATGGAGATTTTGGCTTTTCACACCCTTTTGCACAACTCAGGTGACCCCGAAGACCCCTGAGATAAACCTCCAAGTGGCCTCAACGACTCTTTAAAAAGGATGCAAATGACCAGACATCCGCAAGGAGCATCAATTCTTCCCTTCCCCACCACCATCCAGTCAGAGCTGAAGAAGCTTCTTGAATGAGATGAGAAACATCTTCAAAGGAAAAACCAAGAAGTCCAGTTGCCTCTTGGGGGGGGGGGGGGGG
>BHFT01067216.1:0-10771 GCA_004320025.1 Laticauda laticaudata | reverse complement strand
GGGGGGGGGGGGGGGGGGGAAGCACCTTTGGGACCCTATTAAAAATGTTCCGTGAAACAGTTAAGAGCAGAAGACAGGAGAAAATTCATACTTCAGAACCAGTTCTAATTTTTATATATATATATATATAAAAGCAAAATACCACTCATCACAAAATCTCCAGACTTGGCCCGTATGTTCCTCTTAGCTTCAAGGTGCTCACTGAGAAAGGTGACCATCAGAGCATTTAGATGATGATGGTGATGGTGATGATGATGATGATGATGATATTATTATTATTATTATTATTATTATTATTGTTGTTGTTGTTGTTGTTGTTGTTGTTGTTGTTGTTATTATTATCACGCTCTGATGCTGAGTTCTACTCCCCCTCCCCACCTGGAAAGAAATCTCTTCCAAATGCAAAGCACAAGCAGAGGAGTTTCAGTTTCAGTTTCAGAGCACCAAGCAGCTTTAGGACAGAGCAGTTGAGCTAAGCCATGCCCAGGCTCCTTGCTGTCTTCTTGCTCACATAGCAACTCCTTTTTCAGTTTCCAAACAGCCCTCCACGCTCTCACACACTGACAGGACGCTAGCCAGGTGAATACCGATGGATGCTGGTAAGCAGAGGCAGAATTATTTCCCTCCCTTATTTTCCTCCCAAAAAACTAAACCCCACCACATAGTTTCGTAGCAAAGCACGGGCATCCAGCTAGTTTTTAAATAAAAGGAAGGACAAGGGGCGAAAAAAAAAACAAGCTGGATTAGCAGGTAAATTTTCTGCCTTACGTAGCAGGAACCACTGAACAACCCTCCTCCTTTTTGCTCTGGGGAAAATCCTCACCATCCGGACCTTCTCGCTTGACTTCCTGGCACTGTTTGCCATCCTGGGCTGCCATTTTCGGGCCCGATTCTGTTTCCTATTGACATCCACGCTTCTTTCTCTCTGCTCCCAAGGTCTCTCTCTCTCTCAATTCGGGATCCTGCCAACTCCCGACTGCCAGTCCTCAGCTAAGGTGAGCCAGCAGATCCTGGATCTCATCCCCAGCTCAATTATCCCTAATTAGCCCTTCCGTGCTGTGATTTTCCCCTGAACCATCCCTGACATTTGTGTCCCGACAGCCTCTAATTATCATATGGTCCCATCACGTTCTTGCTTACTCAAGTAATTTCCTGTCTCACTTCCCTGACGTAGCAACTTTAGCACCCATTAGCACTTATTCTACCCAGGGAGGAACAGCAGAGAGAGAGCTTGGCTCATGACCAACAACTGAGCCCAAAATTTAGGTTGCTAAGTGAGACACATTGGTTGAGGGTTTTTGACCCATTTTATGATCTTTCAAAGCAACCTAGAACTAAGGAGGAACTTCCTGACCGTGAGAACAATGAATCGGTGGAACTGCTTGCCTCCGGAAGTTGTGGATTCTCCAACACTGGAAGTTTTTAAGAAGAGACCGGACAGACATTTTTCTGAAATGGTGTAAGGTTTCCTGCCTAAGCAGGGGGTTGGACTAGAAGACCTTCAAGGTCCCTTCCAACCCTGTTATTCTATTTCTATTCTATTCTTATATTCTATTCTAATCCTATCCTTTCTTATTCTATTCACTCTTATTCTCTTTCTATTCCATTCCATATTCTATTCTATTTTCCATTATTTTGTTCCGTTCTGTTTTGTTCTGTTCTATTCTATTCCTATTATTCCTATTCCTGTTCCTATTCTATTCTTCATTCCATTATTCTGTTCTATTCCCTTATTCTATATTCTGTTATTTGATCCTAGGTATTCTATTTTGTCTATTCTATATTTCTATTCTATTCTTCTATTTTAATTTTTGATTCTCTGCATTCTGTATTGTTCTATTCTACTCTGTTATTTTATTCCATTTTATATTCCATTTTATTTTTTATATTTTTTTACAAATATTTTAATTCAAGATATTTCATCATCTTATATCACTTTTGCAATCTTGCATCCAGCATCAGTAATACTCATATATACATATCAATTACATTCCTTTTTCTTCCTGTAGCTATATACATTGCCATTAAGTTTAAGGTACCTCTTAAGTTACCTTCATATTTAATCTTTACTTCTATTTTCTAACCATTTGTACCATGTGTCCCAGACACAAATAATATTCCGTTTCTCCTCTTTCTTTTAATTCTAATGTTAGCCTGTCCATCTCTGCACAATTCTATTCTCTATTCTATTTTCTATTCTATTCTTGCCCCAGTTGTGATTTAATCTGGTTGTTAGGTGAAATCCAACTCTCCCCATTGACTTTGCTTGTCAGGAAGTTGCACATGGTGATCACATGATCCCCGGACTCTCAAGTGCCTGAATTTTGTTCATGGGACCAGGGGACCATGCAACAACAATTGTAAATGTAAAAAGCAGTCCTTAGTCCCTTTTTTCAATGCTGTTGTAACTGAACAGTTGAACAGCCACTGAATGAATGGTTGTAAGTCAAGGACTACTTAATCACAGGAGGAAGCCACATATCCAAGGGCACATTCCTAACAACTAGCCAGCTGTTGTAGCCCGTGGGCCACCAGTCTCTCCAGCAACCGAATCAGAGGAAGAGGAGGAGGAGGAGGAGGAGGAGGAGGAGGTGGTGGTATGGGAATCAGGATCAGCATCAAGGCCACCTGAGAGTTCTGAGGGGAAAGAGGGAACGGAGCTGGCAGAGAGAGAGAAAGAGAGAGAGAGACAGAGGTGGGGCCTGGACCATCCATCAGCCCTTAGATGGAGAGTCTAAAGCCTCCAGGCTGATGAGGAAGAGAAGGAACGGAAGAGCCACGGCTGCTAGCGAAGCTCCACCCTAGCTCTGGAGATAAAAGGTAGGGGGCGGAGATTAACAGGTGTGGCAGACAACTATTCATCTTCCAGCCAGACAGTCTTGTTAGCCTGCGGTGAGAGAGAAACTTTTTGCTGAGGAGAGGAGAGCAGTGGAAATCTAGGGGCCGGTCCTCGAGACAGAAGAGCCACTGCTGCTAGTGAAGCCCCATTCTAGTTCTGGGGATATAAGATGGAGATGAATAGATGTGGCAGACAACTATTCATCTTCCAGCCAGACTTGTTAGCCTGCAGTGAGAGAGAAACTTTTTGCAGAGGAGAGGAGAGCAGTGGAAATCTATGGGTCGGTCCTTGGGATGGAAGAGCCATGGCTGCTAGCAAAGCCCCATTCTAGCTCTGGGGATAAAATGCAAGGGGCGGAGATGAATAGATGTGGCAGACAACTATTCATCTCCCTGCTGGACAGATTTACTAGCCTGCGGTGAGAGAGAAACTTTTTGCCAGGGCTGTCGGTGCTCCTAAATTAAAGGAATCTTTTGAGTTCACACCAGAGGGTCTGCAGTGTTTGGGGATCTGGGTCAGAACACCAGCCCTTTGTGTCCCTCTCCCAAAACTGCACGCCAGGCAGAGCTGACTGGACTCTTACCGATGGATCCCTTGGCCGCGATGGCCACCGCCTCCAGCAGGACTTGGATGATCCCAGCTCGAACGCGGGGCGAGTCTCGCTTGCAGCTGTCCAGGTGTGCCAGGATCTCCTGTATCACGTGGTGGGAGTATTGGGCCTTGGAAGGAAACAAAAGGACACAACATTAGCACCTCTTCTGGGGTAGTTGTCAAGACAAAGTCCTCCCCCCGCCTCCAAGGAAGGCAAATGAAATTTTTGTGTCTCCAAGTCCAAATGGAAACTGAAGAACAGGTTTGGGGCATCCCAGAAAATGAAGAGGAACACCTGCAAAGTCAAAGGAATAATTTCTAAAGCAGTGTTGGTCAACTTTGGCCCCTTGAAGATGGGTGCACTTCCACTCCCAGAAACCCCCAGCCAACATCTTTAAGTTGGGGGGACTTCAACTCCCAGAAACTCCCAGCCAGCATCTTTAAAATGGGGGGATTTCAGCACTGGCTGGGGAATTCTGGGAGTTGAAATCACCCAATCTTCAAGGTTGACCAACACTGCTTTAAAGACTCACAACCACAACTGAGCCCAGTTTGTTAAACATTTCCATTTGATAAGCGAGACATTCATGAAGTGAGTTTTGCCCGGTGTTACGACCTCTCTTCCACCATTGTTTAGTGAATCCTTGATATTGTTATGTTACTAACACAGCTGTTAAATGAATTTGGCTTCCCCACGGACTCTGCTTGTGAGAAGGTCGCAAAAGGGAATCATGCAACCCTCTGGAACACTGCAACCGTCATAAGTCCATGCCAGTTGCTAAGCCTCTGAATTTCGATCACGTGATTATGGGGGGATGCTGCAATGGTTGTATGTGTGAAAAATGGTCATAAGCCACTTTTTTCAGTGCCGTTGTAACTCTGGTCACTAAATGAATGTTCGTAATTTGAGGACTAGCTGTATGTCAAGGCATGAAAGAAAACTCAGTTTTCAGTGGCTAATAAGAAGTAGGAAAGCTTTAGTAGTAAAAGGAATGATATCTAGAGTATGATCAGTGTAAAAACAACATTGACATACTGAATAATTTTATAATAAAAGATTATAATTCAACAAAATGTGTGGATTATTATTAGAAGCTTGTCAAATGTAAATATGTTGAATATTATTTTATTTGTATTAAAATGTGATTAGAAAGGGAACATTTCTAAATATAACAGTGGCACAATTAAAAATTAGAAAGGGGATAAACAATGGAAAATTATCATTCAGTATAAATATGTGTATCACAATTAGAAACTCTATAAGTCTGTTAAATACAACAAATATGATTATTAATATTTTAATAGTAAAAGGAATATTTGGAATATGGAGATTGGCATAAAAATAACATACTGAAAGACCGAATAATCAAATCATGAAAGATTATAATTCAACAAAATATGTGCACAATTACTAAAACTATATAAGATTGTCAACTGTAGTAAATATGAAGAATATTATTTTATTTGTACTAAAATGTAAGACGCTCAGGTGCCACACTGTTCACACAACCATGTGTTTGTAAAAATATTTTAAAAAACCTAATCAGGAGGAAGACATATACACACACACACACACACACACACACTCAAAGATGGTGTCAGCCATAAGAAAAATTTCACACCAATGAAAGGGCTCTCCGGCTGCAAAGAAGGTCTTACCTGGGCTTGAAGAGGGCAGTCTTACCTGGATGGAGTACATGATGATTTTAAAGCAATGGACGGCAAATTCATTCGGGTCCCATAGTTTGTGATGGCCTAAATGTCTATTCAAAACAAATGATTTGTCTGTCAGTGCTACGGTGCGCACTGATTACGTTACCTAGTTGGGTCATGAAACGTCTGTAAGAAACCAAGCTCAGAGAGCACCAAGGACCCTTCAGTCTCCCTCCTCCCTCTTCCTCTTCCTTCCTCCTCCTCCTTCTCCTCCACTTCTTCTTTCTCCTCCCTTTTCCTCCACCTCTTTCTTCCTCCTCCTCCTCTCCTCATTCCTCCTTCTCTTCCTCTTCCCAAACTCCATCCCCTTCTAGCACTGATGATGTTACCTAACTGGGTCATGAAATGTCTGTAAGAAAACAAGCTCAGAGAGCGCCAAGGACCCTTCAGTCTCCCTCCTCCTCCCCCCTCCTCTTCCTTCCCCCTCCTCTTCTTCCTTCCTCTTCTTTCTCCTCCCCCTCCTTCACCTCTTTTTTCCTCCTTCTCCTCCTCTACCTTCCTCCTCCTCCTGTTCCTCCTTCTCCTTCTCTTCCCGAACTCCATCCCCTTCTAGCATTGATGATGTTACCTAGTTGGATCATGAAACATCTGCAAGAACACCATCAAGCTCAGAGAGCACCAAGGAGCCCTCACTTAATTCATGTCCTTCCAATGCCAACTCCAAAGGGAAAGTCAAACAGTGAGGTGTGAGGCTGCACAGTTTGTGGCCAGGTTCTCTTCACCACCCTGATTTTAGTTCTTTTTATGAGCCAGTCCAGTTTGCAAACATGAACTGACACAGAATGAAGCAGAAATCAGAATGACTTGGGAGGAGCCCTTGTGTCAGGAGCTGCAGCTGTCCTGCCTTGCTTATCTCTCACTCCTAGCAAAACCCCAAAGATTCTGGAGGATCCCACTTACGCAAAGACCGGCCTGACAGCGTTGCTCATGTTCCCATAGGTTGCACGGGCCAGCAGTTCTCGGAAGCAGTTCTCGGCCAAGACAGCAGGGTTCTCCTCTTTCTCACCCGATGGAGAAGCAGGTGGTCCAATTCGACTGGAAGGAAAAGAGATGCTGCTGGGAGAGGAATGTCAAGCTTGCCAGAGATGCTGAGGGCTACCAGCACTCCCAAAGGAAACATCTGGCTCCCCTGAGCCTCTTTCCTTCTTGGCTGCTCTGTGCTCACAGCTGCTGCCACTTTGTTAACCAGGGAAACCTCAACACTGCTCAACATTGGTCAACATAGGTCAACCGAGGTTAACACTGCTCAATAGTGGTCACCACTGGTCAACAAAGATTAAACAAAATCAACATCGGTCAATGAAAGGCAACAGAGGTCAACCAAGGTCAATAGTGATCAACCAAGATCAACAGTGGTGGACATTGGTCAGTTGAGATGAAGAGAGTTCAACAGTGGTTAACATTAGTCAATGGTGGGCAACTGAGGTCAACAGTGGTCAAATATTGGTCAACTGAGGTCAACCAAAATCAACAGTGGTCATCATTGGTCCACAAAGTCAACCAAACTCAATATAAGTCAGTGAAGGTCAGCCAAGGTCAAAAGTGATCCAAAGTGGTCAACCAAGGTCAACAGTGGTCAATTGAGATGAAAAGAGTTTGACAGTGTTTAATGTTGGTCAACTAAGGTCAGCAGTGGTCTGTACTGGTCAACAGTGGTCAACCGAGGTCAACAGAACTCATGATTAATCAACATTGGTCAATTTAGGTCAACCAAGGTCATGGGGAAACTCAAAGGGGGAAGAAGACACAGCCTTCCTCAAGGCAGACATACCCCTCAAGGTCTTCCGTCTTCTGCATGTTGAAAAGCAGGGAGGGGACAATCTTGTCCATGTGTTGAGGCTCCCAGATGGTGGCCCGGAGCTCATCATTCACAGTCTTCCTCACGACTCCCTGGATGCCCCTGATGCCGGCGATCCGGATCCTTGCGGGAAGAGGCAGAAATGTTAGGCAACTCAAGGGAACGGGTGAATGGGTGACCAATTGCCCTGCCAGTCCCATTCCCAAATCAAATCCTGTGCAGGTAGGCGGGGTGGGGTCTGGTGAAGTGATATGGGGGGGAGGACGGAGAGAAAACATGCCAACAGAAGTCAGCACATTTGCTGCTCCTTGACTTACTTGTAGCAATTAAGTTACTAGCCCCCTTTCTTTTTATTGCTCAAGGTGCCACTTACAGAATCCAGAACAACAGGGTTGGAAGGGACTTTGGAGGTCTTCTAGTCCAACAACTGCCTGCTCAAGCAAGAGACCCTGTACCATTCCAGACAAATGGCTGTCCAATCTTTCCTTAAAGAGCTGTGGTGGTGCTGCCATGACGCAGAACGTAACACAAACGTAACAAAATCCAAAACGTAAATAAATGTCCTTTCATGCCTCCAACTTGGCCCCACTATTCAATAATTCTCAGTTGGAGATAAAACGTATTCAAAAATAGTCTTCAAAAGAAGAGAGCAATACAGTCCGAACCGAATGAGCAGATAGAGGTGAAATAAAAAACCAAAACAAACCACAATGAAGGAATTTCCACAACGGAGCAGGATCAATATTTATCAAATTCACAAGTCTGGTGGAAGGATGCCAGCCAAGAAAGCTTCAGACCAAACTAACACACGCTTTGTTTCCAGCGTTTGCCAGTACGCAGGTCCAAACTCTTATCCAGTTGTCACACCTGCAGCCCATGAAGGGAATCAAGGCCCTCTCCTCCTGAGTAGACCACGTTTCTCCTTTATCCTCTCCTCCCTGCCTGCCCTAGGATGGAGAGGGGATGGGCCTGGGTCCTCCTCTGACTGCCCAGCCGGCCTCTGCCCTTCCCCAGCCTCCTCCACAACCTCTGGAGCCCCACTCCCACTCCCTGTCGGCTGTTCTTCCTCTCCCTCAGAGTCAGTCTCCCCCAGGGGCAGGACAGGGACAGTGGTTAGAATGCAGTACTGCAGGCTAACTTGGCTCACATTGCCAGGAGTTCGAATCCCTCAATCCTGACCGACTCAAGGTTGACTTGGCCTTTTCCAAGGTCTGTAAAAGGAGGACCCAGATTGTTGGAGGCCAGAGGCTGACTCTGCAAACCTCTTAAGAACTAAGGAGAAATTTCCTGAGAGTGAGGACAATTAACCAGTGGAACAGGAGTTGCCTTCAGAAGTTCTGGCTGCTCCATCACTGGAGGCTTTCAAGAAGAGGCGGGACATTTGTCTGAAATGGGGGCTGGACTAGAAGACCACCAAGGTCCCTTCCAACTCTGTTATTTTATTCTATTCCGATCTGTTCTATAGCATATGTATATGTATAAATATATATAGCATATTTTGTGTGTGTGCGTGTGTGTGTGTGTGTGCATGGAAAAAAGTGATCCTTTTTATCTAAAAAGGATAAAACCATGTTTGGCTGAGATTCAGTGGAGAGAGATTCTTGTTTCTCTAACTTAAGAAACAATCACGCTGTCAGGTTTCCAGCAATCGCCCTAATTAAGTCATGATCCTTGAGCCAAACTTCAAAAAACTTCAAAGGATTCATTAGAGGCGACATACTGGCCCTGCCCTGGATGAAGCCAACTCTGGCCTACGTCATTTACAGCCCCCTGGGACCCTGTTTCCCCCTCTCCCTACTGGATGGTGTCATAAATCAGATTCTCCAACTGAGCCCATTCACGGGCTGGGCGTCATCAATCACGTTCTCCAATTAAATATATCAGTGGGCAAAAGCTCCGGTAGTTTAGTTACAGTCTTTTAAAGATAAAGAGTTGGAATGTACTTCCGCTTTCCAACTGCTGCTTTGCCCTTCCAGATTTCCTTCCTCCCCCTTCCCCTTTTTTTATGGCAACTACTAAAACAGGCCTAGGAATGTTTTATGAGTAGTTGGCACACACACGCACGCACGCAACTTACTCGTTCCGTATTTCCAGATCGTCGTGGCAGGAGTGGCACATGGCACTAAAGCGGGAGACGAAGAAGTCGTAGCGGCGGTGATAGGATGGCGTGTCCTCCTCAATGTTTGCAAACTTGACAAACTGCAAGGAAGGGGGAAAGGACGAGGCCGGCCACTGGGTGAGGATCAGAGCAACGACAAGGCTTGTTTGGACTTTAAAGTTACAGTTTGTGTTGCTCATGTTTTGGACTGAATTTTCTCCACTTAAAGGCTGTCCCTGGGCGGGTTTTTTTCTCCAGCCGAAGGTAGCTTGGACAATGGGGGCAAAGTTGGAGGTATGAAAGGGACTTTCCTTGCTTATCTGACTGTGTTGCCTTTGCGCCACGCTCCTTTGGGTCATCACAGGCAACGTTTCAGACTTGTGGGCTCCAACTCCCAGAGTCCCTCAGGCAGCTTTGCCAAAGTTGCCAAGCTTGGAGGGTCTGAGGAACTCTGGGAGTTGAAGTCCAAAATTCTTCAAAGCTGCCAAGGCTGGGGACCCCAGTACTTGGGGAGGGGGTGGGATTTTTGAAAGAAAAGCTGCTGACTGCATTGTCCTGCTTTTCCCCCGCGACCTGTTTCTCCACTGCTCCCGCTGGACGGATCGAAGCCCCGAGGCCCAAAGCGGAGCGGTCACTTACCGAGTTGGTCCCCAGGACTTGCAGTTGGGGGTCTCCAGACTCCAGCAGTTTGGCCACCATGTGCAGGAAGCTCTCCACGAAGGGCTTGATGCTCTGTGAGTGGCAGGCCATGAGCAGCTGGTCCAGGGCCTCCATGGCAGTGAAGACGTACCTGGGCAGCAGCAGAAGGAGAGAGAAAGATGCTCAGCGGAGGGATTCCTCTGGACCCATCTTGCACCCTGGCCAGCAAGGGCCTCTTCCACCGGGCCTGCCGGGGGCTGGCTTTGTGCCAAAAGGGCAGGCTCCGCTTCCTCCTTGGGACAAAAGGGGTCCCAAAAGATAGAGAGGAAAGGAGATTCCCCCCACCCCCTCAAAAGACTACGGGGAAAGCAATAAGGTTTTTTACTCTGGCAGGGGGGTTGGACTAGAAGATCTCCAAGGTCCCTTCCAGCCCTATGTTTCTATGATCTTGGGCAGCAGGATTGGACTAGAAGACCTCCGAGGGCCTTTCCATCCCTATGTTTCTATGATCTTGGAGTTGGATTAGATGCCCTCTAATGCCCCTTCCAGCCCCATGTTTCTATGATCTTGGGCAGGGGGATGGACTAGAAGACCTCCCAGATCCCTTCCATCCTTATGTTTCTATGACTGTATGATCTTGGGGTTGACTAGATGCCCTCTAAGGACCCTTCCAGCCCCATGTTTCAATAAATCTTGGGCAGGGGGATGGACTAGAAGACCTCTAAGGACCCTTCCAGCCCCATGTTTCTCCGACCTTGGACTAGAAGACCTCCGGGTTCCCTTCAGGGCCTCGGATTCTGGGTGCTGAAGGCCACCCTCGCAGGGAGGGGCCTGGGGCGCCCGTAGCGGCCTCTCACCCGTAGCGATGGCGGACGACATCCCGGCTCAGCCTTTCCGCCAGGTAGGCGCCAATCCGGTCCAGCTTCTCAGGGGCCGAGACGGCGTAGAAGGTCAGCTTCTCCATGTCTGATTTGACCAGGCCATCCTGGGCAGCCGAGGGGACAACTGGGTGGGTCGGGCAGCCATGGGGATCTTCCCCCTTGACCGCTCCCGTTGGGGGGGCGTCGGCCTCGACACCCTGACTCCCCACCCC
>BHFT01067213.1:0-23434 GCA_004320025.1 Laticauda laticaudata | reverse complement strand
GAGATTCTGCTGAAACGTTGCTACAACTTTAAAAGCACTACAATGATGTGGGCTAATACCCGAAGGAAGCTGAACAGTATAAATATATATATATAAGCAGGTTTATAAGTATCACCAAATAATATCTTGCTATCATATAACTTTTGCATAAAAATGTATTACAGTATAAAACTTGTCATATGAGCTATTGGGAATAATCCATGTTCCATATCAAAGAAGACAGAAGAGGTAGCCTTCAAATATTTCTTATATAAGTGTGCAAAATTAAAAATGCAGCTTAGCATTTTAATAAACTTTATTTATTTATTTATTGTGTACAGTTTTACATTACCATTACCATTATTTGTGTTCATGAATATTATTTCTAATGAAAATAATTTTAAAAATACTAATTAATAATTGATGTTAGTGTTTGAGTCATATTCGTTCACTGCATATAGGGTAAATAGTTATTTTCAAATATCAGCAACAAGATCTCAAGTCAATAATTATGGTTTTAATATTTATATTGATGGAGCCTACAGTAAAAGCAAATATTTACTCTATAAAAGATGTGATGCTTACAATAAATTATCCAAAAAGAAACTTTATTTAATAGTACTTTGATGCTTGATCTTGACACACATATATTTGTCCACAAAAAACAACAAATGTTGGGTTTTAAAAATATTTTTAATTAGATAAATGGTGACAAAGCCTGCAATTTGAGGCTAGAATCCAGATAAATTTGTGCTACCCATTAGTTTAGGGCAGGATACCTTCAAGTTAGTGTTGACTCTTGATGATTACCTGGACAAGTCCCTGCAGGTTTGGGCAAGATTTTAGAACTTGCCCAAGGTTAGCTTAGTGGCTTTGTATCTAAAGTGGGACTAGAAGAGATGGTCTCCCACTTTCTAGCTTGCTGTCATAATCAAACTGGCTTTCTTTGTGTATGTGGAGTTTTATATGAGATTATGATTTTTATTTGGGAAAGGGAGAAGTTTTGTCTTACCTACCTGCTTCTGTACGTGACTTGTCATCTCTTATTAATTAATATACACGAAGGATGAAATAAACTGAAATAGATCAAAATCCAAGTCATATTGTAAATGATCATTGCTTAATTGGGGGTCAGGCAATGGAACAAATGACCATACAATATCTACCACTTCTGTAATTATATATTGATTTTTTAGTAAAATCATAGGTTCAGAACCACTATTCTTCCTTTCTGAACAGCAGAAATGAAATAATTACATCAACAAAAATAGAATCATATCATTTCCTCATATTTTAAAAACAATCAGTTAATCCAGCCTTCATTAACTCATACATTGCTGCACATAATACATTTTATTTTTCTCAGTTTTATTATTGTCTTTAACTCATTTGTTTTTATTCAGTTTGAAAACTACATCTTTCTGACTGATATATTTCAGATTTACTTGTCTTTTGAATTTTAACTGTTAATTTTTCAAAACATTTAAGATTTCGGAGAGGTCAGGCCAACTGTTTGAACAGAATTATATTCCTGGAAATCACACATATTTAGTTTTCAGAAATATGGAATAAAGTCCTCTGCGTACAAGGTATACATGGGTTCTTTAGACCTCTGTTGCATAACTTATCTTTTTGTGTGATGATTTTAAAATTTGGACTGTGGATATTTGTTCTTGACAATTTTAAATCTTGACAATTTTTTAGTTCAGTTTGATGCCTTTAGAGAGAAAAACAGGTTAGAAGTATTTTACATATCAACACACATTTAAATAATGTAGATGTAGAACATTAGGAGTGATTCTATTCCAAATATCTTGTAAAATTAAGGATAAGACACAATTATTAAATATAAAATAATCTCAGAATTCAAGGTTTTGTGTGTGTGCGTGTGTATGAATATGTGGACATATTTTCCTAGGTAAAGGATCCTAAAGACACAACAGCTGGAAGAGAAGGTCCCGTTGTTAATGGCTCTTAATGGGCTATGGTTGCCAGCCCATTAATTTTGTACAAGTCTGTGAACTGTGATCTTTCACACTTTATGAAAACAAAATGTTTTGCAAATGAATGCTATCCTTACACTGAAGTCTACTTTAAACTTGGGAGATTGATAGGGAGGCCACAAAATGATTTTTTTCTTCTTTAAAAAAGAGACAATTGAATTCATTATGCTGAGTTTCTCTAAACTACATTGATAGCGTTTAGACTCCTGCTTCCCATTTCAAAAAAAATTAGACCACTGAATAAGCTCAGTTGCCTTAAGATCCACAGTATATTTAAAGAAAGAAAACCCAGACTACATTTTCTTTTCCTCTTACCAGGGGATCTGTTGCAATATATAGATTTTGATAAGATGCACGAGCTGTATAAACCCCTTGAAACAGGAAGCAAACATCTCTGATCTTAAATATGACAAAATGGTGATGTCCTACATCTCCTAACAATATGAATCAGCACCTGCAGAGGGGAGAGAGAGGGAGCACCACTCTAAGAAGTGCAAACGACGTTGTCTTCAAAGTATTTCTCACAGCAAAATGGAACTACCGAAGTAGCCTCTGTCACCCACACAAAGGAACTATCCAATTGCCTCCCTTTGGCAGAAGTCCACTTTTATGAGAGTTGTTGACTTCCATGAGTGCGTCTGTGTGTGTGTGTGTAAATCAACAAACACTGCACTAGGCAGCATGTGCCGTATTTTATCAAATGATACACAGCTTGGTAATGGCTTCCCCAGATAATTTGAACTGATCTATGGTGATGACCGTGGGGATGGCAATGATTGTCATGTTAGTAAAAAAAAATCAAAACAATCATGTTACGTCAGTTCTACCATTAAAAGACTTGCTTCTCTGCAAATTTTTGTGCTCAGTAATTAATACTCTAGGGCTTGCTGTTTCCAAGCTGGTACTCCAGGCACAGAGATGCCACTCACCTGATAATTATTTCAGGAAACCATGCACGAATGAATGTGATTGACAAATGCAGCATTGCTGTAATTGCCTCAAGCAGAGTCGGTGAGAAAAGGAGGAAGAAAAAGGAAAGTTAACTACTTATGTGCTTACTTGTGAGGGAAAGCCTGTTCATGGCAACAAAAGTCACCCTTGTGCTAAAGAGAAGGGCATGTGGGATCTGATGTGTCCAACAGGCAAAAGGTCCATTAAGCAGAGGATGTCTTTGGCAATGGTCAACACATCAACTACTTTGGAAAGGGGGGAACTGCTGTAGGCCCTCTTATTCAGCATATAGTGTTGATGGATGATGATTTTTCTTCCTGACCTGGTGCTGATTATTGTTGCATGCCCTGAAGCATAAACGCTGATAACTCTTCTTCCTCATTTTTTTTTAAAGAAGTTACTAGTGTTCCTGTGCTCATTGGAACAGTGGCACCTTAAACTCCATAAGTTAGCTACATATTGCAAACTCACACAATTATTTTTTTGTTTTTTATTTCTGCCTGTCTTATAGTCCCATTTAATTCTTCCAGCCCGTGAGAAAGAATACTAAACTAGAAAAGAACTAGAGTAAAAATCAGCCTAGTGATGTTTTCTTGCTATATAGAAAAACAATAATGAGTCCATTATCTTTAGTTGAACTTTTCAAGAAAACTACTTAATGGTTTTAACAGGTGTTATTTTCAAATAATAGCCATTAGTATCATTTGGAAAAGTGGATTAAAATTCAAAGAGCAACATTAGCAGACTTTGAAAAGACATAAAGTGATTCATCAACTGGAAGCAGAAAATCAAAGAATCAATCTGTATATCACAAAAAATGATAGCAAAACACAATGGCAAAGTCATTACCATTCAGAATAGAAGTCCTGACTATATTTGGAACATTAAAAAATAACAGCAGATTCCTCTCTTCTTATCCCTATCCTTTGCTATCACTGATTTAGTGATGGTATGTGTGTTAGTGTGTTCATCTTCATTCCACACAAGAGAGAGTTTCTTTTGATATGGTCTGGGAATATTTTTTAGATGTGATGGAGTTTTTGGACATTGTAGATATCAGTTGTAGTTCCTAATTAATGTCTTTTTCCAAGTTTTATTTCATGTGCTACCTGTGCTGTTTTTTTGAGAAGAAAGCTCTGACTTCAGTGATTTATCCTTAATTTAGAGATTTATCCTTAAGCTTAAAAAAAATACTATAATGCTTACCATTTGAAACTTTGTTTGTAAAATGTATATAGTAACATGTGTCAGTAGTGTGTTGTGTTTTTTTTTGAACTGCATTAACATGTATCCATAATCAGCTTTGTTGTCCTTCAGCTTTGCTCTTTCTTTATTTAAAACATTGACTTGACTTACAAAGACTTAACTGCATTTTGGCTAAATGCATAATAATTAGTACAAGTGCTGTTAAATTTCCCAACAACTGAAAATAGTGCACTGGTAGTTATACAAACAAGGCCCTTGCACAGTAATATCTCAGATATAAAAAAAAACCTCCATCCAATCAGAGGTGGTATTCAGCAGGTTCTGACCAGTTCTGGAGAACCAGTAGCGGAAATTTTTAATAGTTCGGAAAAGCAGCAAATACTATCTCTGACTGGAGATTTTACAGTATCCTTCCCCTGCCACGGCCACCAAGCCACGCCCACAGAACCGGTAGTAAAAAAAACCTGAATCCCACCACTGCATCCAGTTTGGTAACTCTATTTTGCACTGGATTGGTAGTAAAAGTCATTCTGTTTGTTCTCTTTACCTTCAATGTTATTTGATGCTTCATATTACTCTTCAATTTTGTTGTATGGTATGTTTTTGTTATTTCCATGCTTCTTGCTTTATGAACTTGTACATTAATTTTTTTAAAAAAATATCATTTAAATCATGGGTTCTTGAAGTTGGAAGATGAAATCTATATATTACCTAAATAACATTAAAAAAAATCAATGGCACTTATGTATACAAAACTATTGTGCATATTAATCATATGGTCCTATAGTTCATTGAATTAGTATAACATATCTTACAAGTATTTTGAACTTGTAATTAAAACGATGTGCTACTTTGATAGTGAGCAATATACTGCTTGTTTTAATTCTTTTGTAAAACTCTGGAATAGCCAGAGCCACCTATATTATACTAATTCGTTTTAATCAAATTTAGACTACTTATTTCACAGTTATTTTTTGAAAGAATATTTCATGATTAATCCTTTCCTTAATAGAGCACATAAATAACTAGTAATTTTTTTTAAAAAACTCTGTTGTTTAAACATTCTTCATTTACACAGCAAAATGAAAAGATTTTTGTCATTTCTACCTATCTACATTCATACATTGAACACATATTGGTAACTGTGCACATTATGCAAAATCTAATTGATTTAGTTTATATAAAAACTGAGAATATCATATTTGATTTTACTTCAGAAGTATAAGCCTATCAGATTAAATTTTTTTATAATTTTTTTTTTTTTGCTCATGTTACCCTTTAGAGCTCTCAGATAAAAGTGGTATAAAGAGGATGCACATATGGACATATTTTCATTTTCTCACTTACACTTTTCTCCATATCTAAATTCAGGACATCCACTGACAATCTTTTCCAAACTTATAAGTTACAAAAGCAGGCTGTTTTAGTGTTCCAAAAAGCCTTACTATATTTATTCTTTTGGAAGATAATTTTTCTCCAAAAAATTACAAGTGAAATGAAGTACAAATGAAGGCAGACATTATTTCTGAGCTTCTCTGGGAATTTTGGAAGGCAGGGAAAACTTAGTGATTTTAATTTTAAAATACTAAAACAGATTTCTTTTTATTTTCCTTCCTCCCTGATTATCTCTCCCATATAGTTCATCTCTATCCAGTTTTGTTTCCTCTTCCTTTCTCATCCCAGGGAAACAATTTCTTCCATTTCAATTAGTTCCTTTCCTGTTTGTGTTGTTCATATTTTCCTGGTTTTCCTCATTCTCTAATACTCCTGAACGGCGGGAAAGGATTATGTGCTATGTGCTTGTATGTTTTAGTATCTGAAAGGCTTGGTATGTAAAAGAGAGAATGAAAATTGGTGCTGAATATTCAGATGGGGAATCACTGCTATAAATGAAATGCCTTGCAAAGTAATCAATATTAATTCCTTAATTCCTCTGCCCCCCCCNCCCCCGCTCCATGCCTTCTCCTCCTAGCTTACCGGAAAAGCATAAAGCAAAATCTATAACTGCAAATATTGGGGTAGCAAAGGATGGAGTTATTATTGTTGGTGTGTGTGTATGTGTGTGTATGTGATGTTTTGGAGAGAGGGACAGTGGGAGTTTTGGTGATATTTCATTTTCTTTGGTTGGTTTTTATTGCTGTTTGTAAACTGCCCAAGTCTTTAAAATGAATGAAGAAATAATATCATATGAAGACTCTCAATTTAAACGAGACACACAGACACACACACACAAATGGGTCAGGTACCTGGATATCTCTAGAATTTATTTCAGTTAGAGTTGGCAGCTCCAGGTTGACAAGGGGAAGCATAGGATTATTTTTTCTCTTTTTCTATGTTCTTTGGGGTGGGAGAGTTGTATTAAATTGCATTTTTTTGAAATGAATGAGAAATCATTCAGCTGTTTAAGGATTATAGTTTAGTCATACTGAGATAACTCAACAAATACATATTTTTCTTGGTTTGTGCCCACTTTTGTGGTTTTTATCCTATGGCTCTATCACAAGGAAAACAATATCAAATGATTTGAAAGTGATATTAAACTCACAAACTGAGGGGGAGTTCTGGACTAATTTCTTTCTATGGAGAGGAAAGGTTTTTACTAAAAACAACAACCAAACCAAAAAAAACAAACAAGCAGGGCAATTATAATTACATAAATAAATAATAAATAAAATGCAATGGAGGAGATATATTGTAAAAACCAATTTACTTGATCAGCTTTAAGCATCGTGAAAGTGTTATGTTTTCTTTTTAAAATTGTTTTAATTTTAGTTTTCTTTTTAAAAAATTTACAGTTATAGTATCAGTGACAATCATTGTTCAGAATTAGCACTGTCTTCTCCAATAAAAAGAGAATGTAGAGTGTATAGTTCAGGACTGAACTGTGAAACCCTTGTGCTCTCTGAACTTGGTTGTTTGCTTGTAGATGTTTCATTACCCAACAAAGTAACATCATCAGCACTGGTGCATGTGGGGTTTAATTCCTGTTTATATGCAGTAGCTTGCCCTTCCACTTTTAGTGAAGATATGGCCTTCTACGTGATATTTCTCAATTGAGTTATTGTTTTCTACTTGATGGTTTTTTGTGTTAATCCCTGGTTATCTGCATGTTGTCTGTTGAAGTGGATGTGTTCTGGTCCTTTTGTTTCATTCTTAGGTTTTTTTAATTGTTTCTTTTGGACAGTGTGTAAATGTGATTTATTTCTATGTGTCTATTGATGGCTGATTTCCCTGAATACCAAGCTTCCAGAAATTCCCTAGCATTTTTTGGATTTAGCTTGGTCATGAAAGGACATTGCTGATCATGAAAGACTCCCACATGGGACTAGTACCATCCAATTACCATCCAATAAGCTGCTTCCTCAAAACATGGAAAGTCCTATGAAGCATCATAGCTACTAAAGTACAGAATCATATGGTCTAGCATATGAGCACAGGTAGAAGGCTGTTAGAATAAACTAAGACTCAAAACACCAGTTGTTCATAGATAATGTAGTTACTCAAGACTCAAAGTATAGATCGATCAAGCTGAGCACAGCTAGACTGATTACAGTAAAGCCACTCTATGCCTGACTCAATGCCACACGGATCTATGAATGCCTGACACTAAAGAAAATCAGCAGTACACCAAGGACCTTTCTCAAAAATTCAGTGGATCTCTGGAAGACAACACTGAAAGTCAATTCAGGACAGCTTGTACACATGGCCATCAAGTTCAATATATACCAAAGTGATACACTATTCTAACTGCTGTTCTCCATAGGTTGAATCTCCTCAGACAGATAAACACAAGGACTTCATGGAATTATCACCACCATTTCTTCAATATGGATGGCCTCAAACTTTATGCTAACAGCTTTTGTTTATGCTAACATTGACTTGCTAATTCACATGACAGATATATAATGAGGACATTGCAATGTTATTCAGACCAGGGAAGTATGGCTGAGTGGTAGTAAAGAGAGGAAAGGTAATTAAGACTGTTGAGATGGAACTATAATTGGGCCACACATAGTAGACATACAGACCAGTTACAAGTCATTTGATATTCCACAGTCACATGGGAACTATGATGAAGAAGTAAGGAAAACCACAACATTCAAGTACCATTGAAGGACAAGACAAGTCCTGAAGGGCAATCTCAATGGGAAGAACAAGATCCTGCCATCAACACATTTGCTACTAGGCATGAGATATCGTAAGGGTATAGTGAGCTGGCCAAAGAAGGACTTGGAAGCTACCATTATGAGGACATGAATCCTGACAATGGAGGTTTTCATCTCAAGTCCAACACCCAGAGGTGGTACATCAAACAGAAAGTGGGGTGTGATGAGGATAAGTCACATCCTGCATCCAAGAGTAAATGTCTATGGAGATTCTTAGTCATTCATGTCAAAGCTGCTTGTTAAAGGGGCAACTGGACTTTCTGGTTTTTCTTTGAAGACATTTCACTTCTTATCCAAGAAGCTTCTTCAGCTCTAAGCACTCATAGCTGTGACTTCTATGCTGGGAGAGTGTTGCCTTCAGATCCCAGCACCAGAATAACATCAAAGAAGCAGAGGGAATTGAATAATTATGGACATAGACCACTATCTATGAATATTTTAAAATATATCTCAGTAAGAAGCGCGTCTCTCATTGCTGAGCAAAGACAATATAAATTATTTTTTGGTAACTTTTGTAGAATTTTAGAATATTGAAGAAATAAAAACAACTACTTGTATGTCACTTGCTTTATCATAATTTGATCATTCAATGTCTTGTTTTCTGGCAGTTATAAATTGAATATACTGAAAATTGAACTTGGGAAGTCACTGAATAGTAGGAAATTATATTGGTGTTGCTATTTTTTTAAAAATAAGGAGAGTACTATAATTTTTTATCTAGGGCAAGGAGACAGTTTCTATTTTTCTTCACTGCACCTTGAATCCTGTCCAGATCTGTTTTGGAAGATTTTCTTATCTAAGTAAAAAGATAAGTTCATGCAAAGTACCATAATTTATTTTGGCAATGAAATGAACATATATCCAGGATGAAACAAATATTGAGCAGCGAAAATACTACATGTTAGCTAGGATTTATAACCTTTGATCATCATTTCGCATCTGAGAATCTGGAAAAAATGAATCTAACATAGTTACATGTCTATTAGTCAATTGTCATTTTAATCTGAATTGGTTTTCTGAAATAGAGCAGAATTAGTACATGTAGCTTTCAGCAACTAATTCATAAAATATTAGTTTTGTGATGTGCACCGTGTGTATGTGTATAAATATGTTCATTCTACCTCACCCCTCCTTTCAAGCTGGAATGTATTAATTTATTCTTCACAACACTGGCTTTACTAGGATATCTTGGGTATCTTAAAGAACATTAAAAAAGGATCATTAAAATAACTTAAAATTGGTACAGTGGAGGTTAACGGATTTTTTTCCTTTTTAAGGGCATAGCTGAATTCTTTACATTTAAAAAAATTACTCCCTTATCCCCATTTCGAGATCTAAATGGGCAGAATTGCCTGCGTCTGGAGTTAGAGAAAAAGGTACAGGGAACATTCTGATGAGTAAAAGGAGGAGTAATTTAATTGTCTAACTCCTTCTGTGCTAGAAAATATCAGACAGATGGGGAGGATAAAACAAGGAGCTCAATAATTAATTTTCATGTTTCTCACTAGTGGGACCCTTTTAATCCCTGTTCCTATGATTATAGAGAAAGGTTGTAATCTGAAGTTTCACTTATTAGCTATGTTTTGTATAAATATACCTGTATTTTCAAAAGGAATAGTGACAAGAATGAAAAATTTCTGCTATTAAAAATATCTCAGTATCAGGGACTTTTGTGAAAGAACAAAAACTCTCTGATTCCCTCAGATAAATAATGAAACAGATGGTTGTTGAGGGGTTAAAGGTCAAGCTTTCCCTATTGACTATAACACAAGGTTGACTTAAAAGATTTTGAGAAGTTATTCAAGATGAATTATCCTAGAATGCATCTCCTGCTTTTTAATGAAATAAATTGGAAAGTCTTCAAAATTATTTCAGGAGTTGCATTTTCAAGAAGTGATTTCTTTTTACACAGATAACCTTTGTTTTGGAAACTATTTTGTTTGTATGCAAGTGATTATCTTTCTCTTTGTGTCTCTGTTTCCGTGTGTGTGTGTGAGTGTGTGTGTGTGTGTGTGTTTGTGTATTTATACAGAGAGAGAGAGAGAGAGGGAGAGGGAGAGGGAGAGGGAGAGAGAGAGAGAGAGAGAGAGAGAGAGGACACACCCACACACCCACACACACACACAGAATCACATTCATACAGACAAAATCTTCTCTATGATCAGGGCCTTGATGAGGCGAAAGTGGGTAAATGTTGTTGGACATGTATATATCCAGGAGGGTCTCCCAAGGCCAATCTCCCAAGGTCAAATATGCCAACCCCCATTAGATCAGTGTGGCAGATTATGGTTTACAATATTCCTTCCACATGCCAATACTCAAAAATGGCCCTCGTTCCCTGAAGACATTAGGGCATCTACCCATGGCAGCAGAAGGAGCTGCCTCAAGACAGAAGGTGTTAAGAATCACTGGGTTAAATCATGCTGCCTTTGAATTTTGGACATAGGAACAATCATTATTCGAACAATGAAAACAGACAATTGACTAGAACTGCTGATTGAACTCAACAATATGCTTTGGGGTATCATTAGATTATGTGAAACAATGAAAAGGTGAACATTTAGTTGAATTTAATAGGACTGGGTATTTACTCTACATATATGCTACTCTAGGTTTTACGAAGGTAATGAAGATCCCAACAATAGTGAAAGTTAACTTTGGTTATTTTAACAAGTAAAGGTTGCTGCAGTAGCTGCTAACTGCGAAGGCTAGGCTGACAGGCAGCAGGCAACAGCTCACTTTTATATCATTCAGTGTCAGATGGCTCAGCCAACAGGAACAGTCTCCAGGTCCCGCTCGAAGAGCGGACCAGATGGGAGACTTACGTTGAACGTAACAATACGTAAATTATAACACTTGATTGATCTACTGCATTAATCATTTTCCTAGTTAGTGATTGGTGATGTATTGTTTTTGTTAGCCATAAATATTCTGTAATAGCTAAAAAAAGGAAAGAAAGATAGAAGAAATACAAATTAGCATAATAAGCCCAATGAAATTCAGTTATTTTCAAACTGGGAAGGAGTACTTGTTGTGAAATACAAATAATACTTTTAAAATTCAATAACTACTCTTTGTTGTATGTTTGGAGAGAAGTAGCTTCAGCAGTTTCACAGCACATTAATGACAATTCCATAATTTGATCTTTCTCTCTCTCTCTTTCTTTCAGAAAAGAAAATGACCTGTTAAAATATCCCTAAGAGAATATGAATTAGCCCAGGTCAATAGGAGGTCAAACAGACAGGGTGCTAAAATCCCTTTACTACTTTGTAGTATGTTATGCTAATTCATTCTTCTTTTTTGTAATAAACAAAGCCAGTTGAAAGTAGATAGCATCACACAGTGATGGGTCCCAAAGCTACAATTTAATACAAATCTAGTAATTCCATTGTACAACACATCCAGTTCATTTAGAAGTGATGAATACTAAAGATAGTCCAGAACTGAAATGCTTTTTCTCACTCAGCAGATATCCTTAGAAGGATATCCTTAGGAGAGAGGGAGAGGGAGGGAGAGAGAGAAAGAGAGAGAGAGAGTGCAAGAAGGAGGGAGAGGGAGGGAGGGAGAAAGAGATATATCACTAGATGTGTAAATTGAAATTTATGCATTGTAAATTGCTGGTGGTAACAATTCCAACTGATTTTTAGAAACTTTCAGGAACACCTAAATGTAGCTGCTAAAAGGCATATGGACATATTAGAGGAAGTGAGAGTGGAACAGATAATTTGTAAATAATTACAGCAACAATTGTCCATCAAGAAGAGTCTAAAAGAATATGAAACATGACATGGATTTGATAGTATATGAACCTTGTAATCAAAATATGGCTTGGTGAAGCTATAAACACAGTTATGTCTTAGATAAGGCACTAAAAAGCATTACATCATTTTTCCCTTTGTCGGATGAAATATGTACACAATTAAAATAAAGTTGAGAAGATTGAATATTCCTTCTAACAAAGGGGTGTAATTTGGACACATTTGAGGGGAAATGATCATAGTGCAATAATCAAGCAGAGGAAAAAGAGTCACTGACAATTTACTCATAACTGAATATAGGGGACACTGCTCATCTCTATTTCAAGGCCATTGAGCTAGTGCTGTCCAAAGACATTTCAAGGGTGATGTGGCCAGCATAATGTCATGGAGCACTTGTACTTTCCCACCAAAGCAATACCTATTTGTCTGCTTGTACTTGTATGCTTTCAAACTGCTAATTAGCAGGTGCTGTGGTAAGTAAAGGGAGCGTACCCTGTCATGTGACACTTGGGTCTCAAATTTGGGCTGTTGTCTTTCCAGATGACAACTCTAGCATCTTAATCACTGAGCCATTGCATTGTCCTTACTCAGAAAGTGGTCAGTCCTTATAATTGATTGAGTAAATATATAAATTTGGAAACAGACAAGTTTCAAAATGGACCTATTGTAGCTATTTGTATTGAGCAAATACAGAATTTATATTAAGGACTTAATATTTTTCAACATAAAAAATGGTAAAAGTTTCACCTGTCCAGTCATGTCTAACTTTACAGGGTGGTGATCATCTCTGTTTTCTAGCCAAGAGAGCCAGTATTGTTGAAAATGATTCCATGGTCAGGTGGTTAGCATAATTATACACCTAGGACCATGGAACACCATTGCCTTCCCACCAAAATGGTACCTATTTATCTACTTGCACCTATCTACTTGCTTTTGAACTGCTTTTGAACTGCTTTCAAATGGGAGCTGGGGCAATAGTGGGACCTCACCCATCATGTGGTTCTTGGGGTCTCTGCCAATTGCTAACTTCCAGTTGATAAGCCCAATTCTTATGATGCAACTAATATTATTCAATATATTCCTGATTAAAAAACAAAATATGATCTGATTGCACTTCCAAGTGAAAAGAATTAGCCAGTGACATCACCATTGTCCAGAAAAAGCCTTGCTGAAGGCTGCTTTTCATGTTTTCATTAATGTGCCCACTGAAGTGTTAGTGGGACTTATTTATCTACTCATGTTTGCACACTTTTGAACTGCTATGTGGGTAAGAGAATGATGGGACCCTGTCACATGCTGTGTGATGACTTGATCATAATGTTCCTTGGGCAACTTTGGGCTAATCATTCCATATAAGCTACCCCTCTACAAGAGCGAGTGTATATAATATTGTGGCAAGTAGTACGAACATAATACAGAGGAAATAGTTCAATAATACTCTTATTTTGGCATTTAATATTGAATTTGGGTAGATATTGGTTATTGGATTGTTTACTAATACTATAGGTCCATGTAGTCCTGAGAATTACATTTATGTGGTATAAGGAGATGCTATCAACAGTCTTATATGGCAACTGCCTCTGAGAAAATGACTGGTGTGGTAATAAATTTGGACAAATGGTATGTCAGTGACTGCCTCAAGAAGGTGAAACCCCAAATAGACTTACTAGTCATCAACCCAATTCTTATGTCAGGATGTTTGTTTTTAACTACTCAGGTAAAAATAAAGACATGTAATAAATAAATAACAATATACCTTGTACATACTAAATGTTTCATCTAAAATAATTTGCTATAACTACATAGAATATAATGTATAAGTTTGATTTTTTTCAAAGCAACACAAAAATAATATTGATAGTATTTACATGTAGATGTTACTTAAAATGATATACTATTGACTTAGAGTGTTTCTTATAGAAGATAACATGAAATAAGGATGTGCTTCCTTCTCTTTCCCCTTCCCCTTATTTGCAATCACTGTGAACATGTTATAAACTTCTAAATGTAATCATTTATCAGCTTTTTAAAAAATATATGACAATTATCAATACAAAAGGGTTAGAATTTGCCATTTATGTGAAGATCACAGCTAATTAGCTTTAGTTAAGTAAAGCATATTCTTTTTTAAGGACAAATCTCCACTTCCCTCTGAAGAATTGCTCCTTATTTACATTTTTAATATTAACATTTTTCAGCCTTTTAATTGTGAGTTGGTGGTGTCATCTGAGATTGCTTTATAACAAACAACTCAGACTGCTATTAAGGAATGTTTTTTAAGGGCTGTTTTCCAACAGGCTGAAATAACTGGTTGTAGGTCTAATATTCTTGTAATAGGATGAGCTATTTTTTCTAAGAGATAAATATCCTCCAGAAGTACGATAAGCATCACATTCACAATGGTAATAATGCATTAACCAATTCAACATATAAATCTAAAGATTCTCTTCCTGGATTGCTCCACCTCATTGTTCTAGGAATGCATGACAAATCTAACAACAAAAAACAGCTCTTATAAATGTTATCAGTGTATAGATATCTAATTCTCTCTGTTTTCATTTTATGCTATCTGCTTCCTGTTGCAGATTATTACTCTTATCAGACAAGGTAATCCTTAGTTAAATTAAAATCCCCTTAACATACAAGGAGATCTATGTTGGGTGAAGTTTAGGCATTGAATGTTCCCCAACAATTAATTTATTCAGAGTTTTTATAATACTATTAATATGCAAACTCAAGCCATTTTAATGACCCATTCACTACCCTCAAATATATTTCATTCAGCTAAGAGTATCCCATATTGGGCAAGTGCCAAAGAGCCATGGTGGCGCAGTGCTTAGAATGCAGTATTGCAACCTAACTCTGCCAACCATCAGTGGTTTGATCTTGATCGGGTCAAGGTTCACTTAACCTCCCATCCTTGCAAAGTCAGTAAAATGAGGACCCAGATTGTTAGGGGCAATATGCCAACTCTGTAAACCACTTAGAGAGGGTGTAAATCACTATGAAGCCCTATATAAGTTTGCTATTGCTATTTCTATTCTGATATGTTAGTCACTAGCAACCAAGAAACATTTATGTAGAGCACATTAAACCGTATAAAGGGATTTGGTTGCATTAAACCCGAATCCCCATTGCCTGGCTTATTTTTCTTCTCTGTATTCATGAAGCTGCATAAAGTAAATTTTGTAGGACATGATAGTTTCATATCAAAATAAATTTCATGTAAGTTAATTCGCTGGAGGCTAGAAATTTCATGCTGGAAGAGGGCATGTACTAAGGAATCTTTAACAAGATCACTGAAAAGATTACTGGTTCAATAATGGAGATTTTATTGTAATTCCTCTGAGAAAGGAAAAACATCAAGAGACTAAAAGAAAAAACTATAACCTTGGCCTGAAAGAAAAAGAAAAAGAACCAGGAAGAGAAATAGGAATTAATAGACCAGTATGTTTGACTTCAATCAGTGGTAGGCAAGATTCTAGGAATATTAATAAAGAATAACATCACAAAACTTCTGGAGAAATAAATTAATTGGAATCATTTCTAAAAGGGTAAATGCTTTCTGGTAAACAGTCTTTTATTAAAGAGAGATACCTTTTATATTAGAGACACAGATAACCTAATGAACATTTAAAATCTATTATATTTGAGAGCTATGTGTGTAAAATATAACCAATTATAACAAAATATTATTGGTTAACTTGGATAAAGGTTCACAAACAATGTGCAATGGAATATACTATGAAAATTAAATAAAAATTAAAATTGTAAACTTTAGAATTTAGTTTTAAGTCAACTAAGGAAGTATAAATAGACATTTACCTATTTTGGTACATGTACAATTATGTACGTCTATAATACTTTTGTTAAATATTATATTCTGAAAGATCAAGTCATATGATACAGATACTAGGCTTGGACTAAGTAACTTAGATTCACATTGATTAAGGAGTCACATCATGATTTTCTTTATTGGAATAAAGAAGTGATACATTTTGATTTGAAGAAGAATTTTCTATAAATGAATATCCATCTTAGCTGTATCCCCAGAACTTTTATTCTGGAAATTTTGGAGATTGCCAATGATTTGAGCCAAAGGTGGGCAGCCTGGATAACCTTAATCACATGTCAATGATACTCTAAGATTGGACAATTTTGGAAAATACATTTTGGGACTACCATGTTTGCTGAAATTGACTAGCCTAGAAGCATTTGGACCAGCAATGCAAGAAAAGGCTTAATCCTTTTCCATATAGCTTGTCAATGCTGGCTCCCTCTGCTAAGAAACGGAGATGAGCATTACTGCCTAGAGTCCTACATTACTGGATAGGGGAAATTTTTACCTTTACATTAGAAATATGCATGCACATTTGAATTACTTGGAATCTTTGAACTGGAAACTGTAGATATAAAATTCTAACTATGAAACTGTGGCAATTCAGCTGTTCCAGACGATAGTCCATTATAATACCTTGCCATTGAAAATTATTAGAAGGTAATAGCCAAATATGTGGAGGTTTGTATTGTCTACCTCTGCCTATAAAATCATTCCATTGAAGCCAATTGCAATTCTGTATAAGTAAGTTCAAAACATCCCAGTGAAATTTGTCTGTGCAGATTACATCTGGAAAAACAGTTATGAACCTACATCGATAAAAACAGATGTTCTGGAAAAGCTATTAATATTCGCAGAAGCCACCAAGTTAGCCATTTAATGGAGAAATGAGATCTCACATGTTGTTTCGTACACAGCAGAAGAAATGAGTGGAATAAATGTTTTTTACTTCCTGTATGAACAGAGACACCATCCATACTAAATGAACATACTGTACAGCAAAGTGTAGGAAACTATAATTAATCTGTAATAAATGTAAAACCTATTCTCAAATTGTGTTAATATGCCCCATTAAAATGGCAGAAATGTTACATGCTGGAAAAAATATTGAATTCGATGAGCCTTATCAAAACATTTCATTTGACATTCTATTCAGATTTCTGTATGACAGAATCCCATGTTAGGATTTTTGTGTAGGTATGCTTAGTACATTTTTGCAGAAAAAAACATGACACTTTCAGAATCACCAACTCTGTTTATAGGAGGAAGACAGGATCAAAAGTATCATTACTGGTCAGGAAACAGATAATAATATAGGCACACAATTTTAGAGGGACCTACATACAGTAGATAAAATAAACATTCTGGAAAAATGACTGATGTTTGCACAGACCACTGAGCTAGCTTAAACCTAGAAATGAAAACTCACATGTTATTCCAGACATGACATAAGAAAGGAATGGAGAAAATATTTCATTCTTTCCAATGGAAAACAGCATATATGTTAAATATTGTAATTCCTGTCCTTACATACTTCTAACTTAAACTGCCGTATCTTAATCCAAGTAATTTCTGACCTTTCTGGAAAAAGGTCTCTTTCCAAATTCAAATTAGTTTGGAATCATCAAAAGGTGAAAATTTATACAAGGCTTATTTCATCTTTCTTACATCACTTGTTCGTGGATTATTCCAGATTCACACTTCATAGATGTCTGTAAATTGAGGCAGAATATGCCTGGACTTCAAAGTAACTGGCTAGTTCTCTGCTGCTTGGGTATGATGATCTTTGTGGTGGATGTGAGGAAAAGTGTGTAGATGATATAAGACAATGTAAGCCAAATTTTGGCTGGTTGGGTTTGGTCAAACATTTACTGAGAGAGATTATTTACTTCTCAGTAAATATTTGACCAAAAGCCATTTAATAAGTACACTATAAATTAACACCTGGTGTAGAAAACAGTCCTACAAAAGTGTTCCATCAGGCCCAACATCACTGTGTAAAATGAGTATTAAATTGCCTTTGGAAATTCTCTTTTTCAATACATAGGGAAACAAAACAAATAAACTGAGTAGTTGTGTTCAGAGTTCTATTGTGGTTTCACTTATGCACAGACTTTATACAATAATAGAAAAAAGATCAAGCTTGTAAGCACATTGAGCCGAGCTGATGATCAGTTGACTAGATTAAAATACCTACCCCCAAAAACCCTCATAAATTTTTATATTTTGCAAAAGGAAATACACACATGATCTCTCATCAAATGTATACAGCCTTTATATTTAAAAATTCAAACAAAACAAATCCTTCATGTTCTATAAGATTGTTGATATAATATAGCCCAGCAGCAGAATTTTCTTACATTAAAAATACCCATTGGAATTTATTTGTCATTATGTATTTTGCTAAGAATTCAAAATACACATATCTGGGTTTCTTTTCACTTTAATTTTGCAGATAGAATAATTTTGAAACTTGAGATTCAATTTCTTCATAAGCAGAATTTGATTGTCATAAATTATTCTCATTTTCTTTCTCATTAGGTTGTGTTATAAATTGTGATTTATATCTTTTAACTAAGGAGAAGGAATTTACAATAAATATCCTTCTCATACTTAATTTGCCACTTTCCCAGCCCACCCAAATGCTTTAACTGTTTTTATCTTAATAATAATAAAAATTTTACGGGAAATAAATAAAAGTGGTAAGTCTAAGACTGCCTTGATTAAAATAACATTTTGTAGTTGCTTTTAAGAGTGCCAATAAAATGAATAACTCTTTATTCATTATTTCTATGTGATGTTCAGATAAAATAATACAATATCAACAATCAAAATAATGTAATATAAAAATGAATATATCTAAAAATGAATGCCACACAAGAATTAGTATAGACTGAATATTGCAGAAGTTACAACTGCTAGAGAATGAAGCAATCACATTTAAATGCAAATATCTTAGACTGCAAAAATATCACTGCTAGAAAAGACACTACAGTAAATACTATTTTATTCTTTCTTGAGACAAATTATATGATGGATCACTGCTGAATCTTTGTTGTCTAGATGTGTTTATTAATGCAGCATTAGCAAAATTTATTTTTTGCATTTTTACACTTGATTCTGAGTCCTGGCTCCAGTGATGGACTATTAATAAATTCACTAACTTGGCCAAACTGACAATCTGCGAAAAAACTGCATGTTGACTACAAAACTGCAAAATAGTTTGCTTTATTAATTATCTAATGCAAATTTGATATTTAAGCACTCTGTCAGCCCCATAACTCTCAGATGCAAATGGGCAAAGTGTAACTTGAAAAAGTCCAGGATCTCTGGCTGCAGATGTCAATTTTTCTAAGAGGAGACCTCCAAAATTTTGCAGCCAGTAGAGAAGAATGGAAAGTCACAAATCTAGCAGTGTGGCTTAACCATTTTAGAATGTGAAATCAGTGGTCTTATGAAGCTCATGTCTCCACAAGACACCTGATAATGTTCAGGGCTATGAAGTGTTCCATTTCAGGAAGGATGACCATTTCTATAATGGATATGTGTCTTGCAATCAATTGCTGTAATGTAGAGATTAAAGCAGAGTAAAGCCCATGTCACACTGCACCAACGGATTCAAAGAAGATGTAAAACGGAGAGAAACACTTGCCATCCGTTGGTTAACATGATGCATCCGTTCTGTACTCACTGCATGCATGATTCAAATGTTCTATCTGTCCAGCATCCGTCTACTGAGCTGCACAAAACTTTTTGAGCAGATGAACTTTCCGCCGCGTCCATTCTACATCCGCGACACATACGGGGAACAACAAACGTTCTATGTGCCGTCGTCAATCTGTTAAGCATCGCGCTGTAATCCACTTGGTATCTGCCTGCGTATCCGTGCAACTCACATCTGCTCCAGCCGGAAAAACGGAAAGAGGGAGGAAGCGAAAAGTTAAGCAGAACGTCCACAACAGCATCAGTAAAGCACGGCATAGAAAGGATGAAAAGCGGATGCACCTCGGGACATAAAGCATTAAAAAAGAAAAAAACGTTTCTATATGGGATGTATCTGCGGATATTTTAGGATGTCCTGCAGGATGTCTAGAAGGGAATGCAGAAGGACACCTAGAGGAAAACGCAATATTTCCTATAAATAAGGGGGAGGAAATCAACCTGGATCTCAACTTTCGTCGGAGCAGACGTGGTGTGGCAGACCCCTTCAGCCCTTGGTCTTAGCTCTTCAACATCATCCATTGATGCTCGCAAACCATGGGATCATCGCACACTCCTTTTGGTAGCCGCCGTCATTCACACCAGAAAAACCAAGCCTGTTTGCAGTTATGTTTCACCTTTTCCTACGGCAAAGAGAAGAAGGAGACGTCCAGAGAACTGTCTGGGTCGCACGAATGGATCAGGAAGAAGAGTTGGAGTTTTTTGGACCTTTTAATGAACAAGCTGAATGGTGGAGCTGAGGAAATGAAGACACTCGTCCATTCGCAGAACTTCATGAGGATGCCTGCCAGCCATGTTTGATGAAGTTGTGGAGCCGTCTTGAAGACCCAGGTGTCAAGCCGAGCACCAACTTCCGTCCCAGCCTGATCACTGGACTGAAGGTGGAAACTTGACTCTGCAAACGCACCTGGCCCTGGACACCACAGACAGAAGCATGCAGTATGCCTGGAAGGGTGCCCACAACACCATCATGCATTGTGGTCAGAGGAAAGGTGGGGCAGGCCATCATCGAAGAATACCTGGAGGTAGCTCCTCCAGTGTCCCACCACTATAGAAGGCTGGAAGAAAAGTTGGCAGAAGAGTGGTATCAGAGGTGGAACTTACCCCCAGCCGTTGGAGCCATAGATGGAAGCAAATGTTTTGGGCCTGCAAAGTCTCCAGCCCAAACTCAGGGTCCACTTATCCACAACAACAAGGGCTTCTTCAAGCATGCAATCCTCTTTGCCATGGTTTGATGCTGACTACAAAGTTTCATGTCAGTTCAAATGCTTCAGGCAATGGGTCAAGTTTTCAGATGCCCAGGTATACACGGCAAGTGACCTCAAGAAGGGCTGGGAACGCAAACCTTCAATCATGGTTTCCCAGGATTCCAGACCCCCTGCCCAACGACACAAGTTGTTGCCCTACGTCAATCGTGTGATGATGCCTTCTCCTCAGAACCTACCTCATGAAGCCTACACTTCAGAATGCCTCACCCGTGCAGAGAGGATCTTCAACTACAAGCTGTCCAGGGCAAGAACGGGTGGTGGAGAATGCCTTGGCATATCTGGACCAACAGAGTTCCAGGTACTTCTCACCACCATGCAGCATCGCCCAGATACTGTAAGGAGGATCGTGGAAGCTTGCTTGCCATCCTGCACAATCTCATGCGGCATCCACTACCCAGTGTTGCAGAACAGGCTTGTGGACGCGTTTCACAAGGCAATGGGACATGGAGCCTGGTGAATTGGAGGCAAAGGACAAAACCTGATAGAACTGTGGATGTGCAAGGCCCCAACAGAAGCTTCATGGTGAAGGGATAGAAGCAGCGCAACTCCTGAAACACTGGTGCAACTCCCAGCTGGAGGCAGTTGGAGTGGCAAGAGCAGGATGGTAAGATAATGCTTAATGGATGCTTCCTTGAAGCTGTCCTCATAACATGATGAGATTGTGCTGTATGTTGAGTGGCCTAAATAAAACAGGGCATTTAATAAAGAGTTGTGTTTTATGTTGAAATGGTGTTGATCAATGAATAAGTTGTTATTGATAAAAAAAGGGCCACAACAGGTATCGGCAGCTGGGAGGGTGGAACCACACAGTCCGGCACTAATGCTTGCACTGGAGGTTTATCCATCTCACAGCGATCCTTGCCCATCTCACAGGCTATTATCCATCCCACAGGCTATCCTTGCCCATCCCACAGCTATTATCCATCCCACAGCTATCGCTTGCCCATCCCACCAGCTAATTATCCATCCCACAGCTATCCTTGCCCATCCCCACAAAGCATGCAAAGGCTTAACCATTTTCTAAAAGTTTCCACCAAGACTTTATTAAGTAAAAGAAATGAACGCAAGTTTGTGTGAAAGCAAAAGATAACCTTTATTAATAACACTGTAAAGCAAAATGACCCAAAGTAAAGTGTTCTCAAAGCAAAGATAAAGTCAACAGGTAACACTCAGTCTCTGGCCACTCTGAGGTCATGCCCATGGTCCCTCAGGTGTAAAAGGGTCCAGGGACTGTGGAGGTGGCAGTGGCTGGAGTGGCTGGTCTGAGGTGCATTGGGTGCCTGGCCCTGATAGGACTAACAGGAAGGATGGTGTGGTGTCAGGAAGCTTCTAGAGAGCTGGCTCAGGCCGCGTGAGGTTGAGAGGCCGCTTCCTCGCAGGACCTGGGATGTCAGGCAGCAGGACCGATGACAGATGTTCTGTTGAGGGGCCTTGGCTGTGGGTGGAGGAAGGAGGAGTATAGTGGGGATGTTCTTGGTCTGCAAGCCTGGGGTGAGGTGAGGCATGGGTGTGCAAGCTGTTGGAGGGGTGTCTGTCGTGGGGCACCTCCGCGCAGACACCTGCCTGGACACACTGTCTGTTTCCTGGCTGGAAAGAGGAGTGCCTCTCTGGTGGGCTGTCTGAGGGAGAGGGTTGAACCAGAAGGGCTGCTGCCTCGGATGTGGATCTCACCCTGCAGGAAGCTGCACCCTGGTCATGACGTAAGGTTCCCAGTCCCAATGACCTTGAATCAGTGGCCTGCCCGATCTCTTCAGGTGCAGCTTGCCATACTAGGTGTGGCATATGTTTCCAAACCACCCAGGAGGAACATTAGATAGTGTAGCCAGGCTCTCCAATCTTCTCCTCTCCAAGCCGCCTGCTTCCGCTCTGGTGGTCTCGTTTTAGCGCTCTGGTCGCTTCTTCCAGCAGGTACTCATTCTGCCTCAGCCATTCGAGCAGCTCCATCCTCAATGGTCCCTGCAATGGAGTACTGTTTCCTCTCCCCTTCTCCTTCTGGCAGGAGCCTTCGGCCTCATCAGCAGGGCTTTGAGGGCCTGGGGCTAATCCACCACACCAGCAGCACCAAGCAAAAGTAGCAGCAAGCACGCACCAGCACCAACCACCAGCAGCAGGACCAGCAACTAAGAAGCACCTAAAGCAACAGTAAGCCACGCAGCACGCATCAGCAAGCCAGCAGAGTTCAGCGCAGGGGGGTGGGAATGGTGGTTCACTGTCCTTCTTTCCAGGGCTGGCAGGATAGTCACAAGCTACTATTCTTCGCCACTGTCTTGGGGAGGTGTCTCTGGGCGCAGGTATTCTAGTGTGAGGCGAGGGCGGGGCTAGCATTTTTTATGTCGGGGGTGATGCTGCATACTCGCAGGCAGCAGTGATATTTGCATCCTAGGGTCTCCGTAGGCTCAGCGTGTCGTGATGACTAGATCCGCATCGTCCGCCTTCGACTACGCGTCGCTTTGCTGTTTCCCCGCGGAGCCCGCGGTAAGTTTCATCCCACTATGCACCCACTTCCATCCGCTAGCTTCCGTTGAGAATACTGCTTAACATCCTC